>BLYF01000125.1:179872-228494 GCA_014905255.1 Herpotrichia juniperi
ACGTGATCAAAACTCAACCATGGTTCGCATGCTTCAACAAAATTCTCCATTTAACCTTGATAACAACCTTACTAATGCATTGCAATTTTCGGATTCGTGATCCTTCAGCTTTGAATACCACCGGAGTAGCTTTACCCAGACCACATTCG
Organism: Herpotrichia juniperi; assembly: GCA_014905255.1. Lineage (NCBI taxonomy): Eukaryota > Fungi > Ascomycota > Dothideomycetes > Pleosporales > Melanommataceae > Herpotrichia > Herpotrichia juniperi. The sequence continues at coordinate 180,022 of BLYF01000125.1, forward strand.
TGCAGACCACCATAGGAGCTATGTCGCTGTAGAAACAGGCCCTTTTATTATACTCGCTAAGTGGGTAGGGTTGGGTTGAGCATCATTACGATACCATCTGCTTCTGCTCTAGCAGATCCTTGATAGATCTTGTGGACAGTGTTTTTGACTGCTGAAGTGAGACTAAAGATTTAGACATTTATTTATTTATTCTGAAGGAAGCGGTTCAGGTGTCGTTTCATTGAGAACTGATGTATCCTGACCCGACGGTATACGGGGCGAGACAAAATCATTGTCGCTTAGGCCGATGTCGGGAAGAGGTGGCGCAACCAAAGGTGCATTGTTACCTCTGTAACCTAACCAAGTCGAATATGGGTATATTGGATCGGGTGGTAATTCTCGTGATGAAACCATGTAGAGTTCTGTTTAACTGCGCGTTTAAACAGTTTTTAACACCCAGTCTAGAGGTAAGACAAGCGTGCTAGTGCTCGCCTTATAAAATACGTAAACGCAGACGTACTAGTATTAGATCTATTAAAGACAAGCTTTTTCATGAGGCTTAGTCTTTTATGTTGTATGAAGTTAGCCTGTACGCAGCTTAGAGTTCAATAGATCTTTTAAAAGCTATTTAGAGGGTTGTAAACGTATAGAAATTTACATAAAACCCAACCAAGTTCGCAATTATTATGTATAGGCCGGCTGAGTGACAATTTTACGCGATAACATCAAAAACTAGCTAAATAGACCCTACAACGTGCGCGTTCCGATTCCAATGCGGACATAAACAAAGTCGAACAGTCGAATGTCTGCGCAAGTGGGGCTCATTGCAGAGAATTGGGCAGGATCACCGGGTGGGTGGTCAGACCAATATCTTAGCTCGGGATCTAGAGGTTGAACTGCATGATCTGGTTTATTGTATGCATATGCAAAGTTCCCCCTCCTGCCCGAATTGCTAGCGCCATCAGAACAGCAAGCAGAGTATCTCATTGGCTATATGCGCTGCTAATAGCTTGTGAAAGACCTCTGTTGATCAGTTTAAGGTTTACACAGATCTAAGAGTGGCTTCAATCCAGCTCATTTGTTAGCTGATAACCCCTGTTGTTGCTGGTGCTAGTAATCCGAGCAGAAGGGGAAACTGTAGGAGAATGCCGTCTATTCATCTTTGCCATATCTCTACTACTCACTTTCATTTCAAGGAGAGTCAATGAACTAATGGCCATGTGCTTTTCCCTTTCTCATGAGTTTAAAAGGTGTGGTAGAAAGTCATGATCCCATAGGGTTTCATTTGGTCTTACAAACCAGATTGCGCCATTTCCAATCCCCACAACGTAAAACAATCTTCCCCACTTTCGCGGAGGGGCGTCAGATGCACTTTCAGGCTATTGGACTACTCTTTGTATTGGTTTCCCGACCTTTTAGTTGGCGAATATGCACCCAAGCAAGTTGGTAAGCTACCAGTATCGCGGCTCCCAAGCGATCGTCACGCTAGGGAGCTAGTGTTCGGGGATCGCTGTGCTCGTTTCGGGTGTACAGTGGGGCCGCAGAAGTGTTGAACCTTAACCCCGCATCCCGAAAATTAAAGCACTTACACCTGACCTGACCTTTAACTAACTACTAAAATACCTCCATATTGTTAAGTTAGCATACGAATTTTAACAAAAATAGATTTAAAAATAGTATGCAAGGTATAAATAGGCTTTTTGCGTCACTATCATCAGTCTTGGCTAGTTTTAAAATAATTTAAGTACACGCTTTCTTAGCTAACTAAAAAATTGTAACTATCAACTAGCTACTTTACGTACTTAACTTTTACTCAACTAAGTAATATTGGCAAATAATTAATTAATTTAAGCTGTACTAGAGTATAATTGAGCGTAGTATTAATATGGGTATAGTGTAATTTTCGCGTTTAGGCTTTAAGGGTTTAATAGTTCTGCGACCCCACTATACGTGCCCGCTAGTGTTAGACACGCCCAAACTGGCATAGACTATCCTTCCATCTTGACTTATCTATGCAGTTTCAAGTACCAATTTCCTCTCTAAATATTGATCTACCTTCGGCTATCTATACTCCTTTAGTTATCAATCTATCCTTAATCAACAATCCATGTTTAAACATGAATCCTCTTCAACAATCAATCTATACCTAGCAACGAAATTCTTTTTTAATTGGAAAATTCAGTCCTGACTCCTAACGCCATTTCTAATCACCACACCTAAAACTTCGACATCCTTCATTTGCTCACCAAATCCCTATTTATGCCCCCTTTAATACATCGAAACCTCAAGGTATAACATCTCCGGGTAGGGGTCGAGGAGTTAAAAATACATTGATTGTACGAGGTAAGCTCTCTGAGCAGCTATAGAGGTGCTTTTAACGCGTACAAGACTAACTACAGTAGGATGTTGTACATAGTATAGGACCAGCATAGCACCTGTCCAACAACTCTCCTATCTCATTCTTCTCTTCTCCTATCCTAATTTTCTACCGCTACCTAGCTAGTTAAGCCCCATCCTGTCTCAGATCCAATCTCAATCTCCCCACTATGTACGATCCTCCACCCACCCTCCGCTTAGAAGACATAACCCGGCGCTCGGCCTGCGATCGATGCAAGAACATGAAAACCCGCTGCGAGCGCTTCCACCGCCGCCACATAGCGCAACTCCAGCAATGCCGAAGATGCAAAGATGCACAAGTACGTTGTATTACTACACTGGAGGCCGCTCCACATCCGATTGGGAAGAGGGAACGTCGGAGAAAGTCGTCTAGTGAATTTGATGGCGGGTATCCAAAGCGTACGGCGGTGGAGATGGGGATGGAGATACAGATGCCGTTGTTGACTGCAGAGAGCAGAATTCTGGAAGGAAGTGAGATCGAATTTCAGTGGCATGATCCAAACCAAACAGTGCATCTGGAAGCGACAAAAATACAGGAAGAGCAGACGGTCAATGCTGTGGACCACGACGCATCCTTCACCGACTATCCGGCCATGCCATCAACAAGCATAGCCGAAACAACCCCGTTCATCCTTCCCTCACCTGAGTCATACAACCCGTTCTGGGAGCACACCCTACCATCCCTCCTATCCCCCTCACTCTCCATTCCCGATACACAAACGCAACAGAAAGATGTCACAGCGAACAAGACTATCATGACAAAATTAACGGATTTCAACGCGAAGATCTCGCACGACGTCCAGAACCTCACCTCCTCTCATCAAACCCCAGGACCCACCACGACACTCCTGGTAAAAACACTACACCATTCTTCCACATTCCTCAACCTATTATCTACCTTCACGCTATCAACCTCAGCATTAGATACCAATACAGAGTCAGGGAAAGTAGACACAGACATCGTGTTGCAGTTGCTCTCCTGTCACATGAACATGAACAGGATGTACGAAGCCCTTCGTCTCTCCCTCCCAGCAACCCTATACCTCTCCGACGCGCAAACTCTCCCGTCTCTGCTTCTAGAGGGTCTGCAGACCCTCGACGCTGAAATGCAGGGCCAGGTGCTATTACACATCTGTTCGCTCACATATGTCAAGATACAAAAGGAGTTAAATTTAATGCGGCATCAGGGGTTGCTGACGCAGACTGCGGATGCTATGTTTCAGGTGGTCTTAGGAGGTGAAAGTGCGGATTGGAGCAATGCCGTCGGCACTGATCAAATTGTAGATCATTTTCGACGGTTGGTTCTGGGGAGAGCTGAGATTGCTCGGCCATTTACGGTCAGTAGTGTTGGCTCGACATAGTATACAGCCAAAACTCCCAGACAAGGACAGTGGGCAACAACAGAAATGTATCCTTCTAGCGGGTGTATTGTAATCTTAGGAGGGCGTTTTGCAGGCAAATGAGTATCTATTGCTAGAAAGGTATTGCTAGAGCAGATTTATCTATGTAAAGAGATATCCTTCTCTGGGCGATTTGGCTCTATACAGTAAATTTCGCATTTGGGAGCGAATTCGTCCCCCTCCTTACGCACCTGAGAAGAAACGAAGCTTGAAGAGAAGGTTTATTCCACTCAGCAGGGCCGTGATACCGGTGTACAAAATCAGCATACCATATCCACTTCCATAGCCCGCAACAGCCTGTCCCTTCCACGGCATACCCTCGATAAGCCAGTTACTTAGCGGTCCAGACACAATGTTCCCGATTCCTCGTCCAATGCAGAGCTGGCCTTGCACCATGACCGGATCAACATTCCCGTATCCTTCAGTATCGCCACTCTGGGAGACTTGTTTCATGATCCCCGGCCATATAGAAGACCAGGACCCCGCGAACAGGCCGTACAAGACACAGAAGAGGTACAGGACGGGAAGGGACGGTGCGAGACCCCATATCACTAGAACGGATGCAGCCGAGCCCGCAGCCGAAATGATCATACACGTTGACACTGCGAGCCTGTCGATCAGCAAGCCCATGATAACAAGACCGATGGCCAAGGCGAGATTGAGCACTATGACGGTCAATGCGGACAAGAAAGTCGAAGCGCCAAAGGCCATGCGCGCGTAGGTCGGCAAGTAGATGCCCGGGAGGAAGAAGCCAGTTGCTTGAATAAAATTGACGACTTGATATGTGAGAAACAGCTTAGACGTGGCGAATCGCATACTGAACGGCGTTGTATGAGGGCTGGCTAAGATAGGTATTCGAGGCTTAACGAAGTAGGCCATGGGGACCGAGCACGCAAAGAGAATAGCAGCCCAGATCCTTGTAGCGGTCTGGAACCCAAGACTGTTCAGCAGAGTCTCGAGGATCAGAGGGAGGACGACACCTCCGACCCCAGCCGCGCTCCAAACGATGCCGTAGGCTAGCCCTTTGCGTCGGACAAACCACTCGTCAATGTATAATGTAGAAGGGCAGTAGGCGAAGCAGCTGCTCATTCCGAACCCGATGCCTTGCGCTACGATGAGCTGAGGCACGCTATTGCAGAAGGAGCTGGCTGCCAGTGACAGAGACGCGGCAGAGACGCTCGCAAGTGTGCACCATCGTGTCCAGCGAGGGCAGAGGCGACATATAATGAGAACTAGGGGCGTTCCCAAGTACATGATTCCCTGGTATGTTGGTCAGTGTTCGAGCCATTGAGGCGGCGAGCTGCCAGAGTTTCCTTACTGAAGTGGTGGTGCCGATAACGGCGATATTGTCCGAACCCGCAAACGGTGCATGGGTGCTATAGTAGTCGTGGTAGACGCCGAATGAAGAGGCAAAGCCTGATGGGTTCTAGGTAAGCGTGGATGAAGTGAGTGAAGGCGCTGGCAAGCACTCACCGAATGTCAAAGCCTCGACAGTCCAGCACGCAGTCAAGAACAGCCATGCTTCTTTCCCTCCGTCCACAGGCGGGAGCGAGGAGTCAGATTTGAGCATCAGAGGCTGACACTCACCGCTGTCGTCTTGCGCATCTTGATATCGAGTGACACTATTTAGTGTGGCCGATTGAGCCATGGTAGAAGAAGGGCTCGAGAGGATACCGATAGACAATGTTTAGAGTGGTAGGAAGACGACTAACTTATGAAGGGTATGTGAAGCTAAGGTCTTGGTGTCCCAGATCGCTGGTGGTAAAAGATCTTGCTTGCACCGTATGATCAGAATATCGAGCTACTTCGAGTCTCTAACTCTGGCAGGTCTAGTCTAATCTAGCATAAGACCATTGGTGCACAATGGACCGGCACTCCGGTCAGCCAGGACGCACAGGTAAAACTCGTAGCGCCCCGACGGCTTATTTATGTGACACTCGGGGGCAAGATCGTCGTCGCCATCGACGTGGAGATCGGCATCAGATGTTATGGCGCCTCCGTACTCTGGAATGGCGTCGTTACTTGAGGACCAATATTGTCCGTGACTATCCGCCTATTCTCTCTTAGGTCAATTTATTACCAATGAATAACAATCATATTATGATCGTATGATCCAAAACCGGCCCCCCTATAGTTCGATTGGAAATCAAACGTTTCATATTATATACGCTGTAGGCACCTACTTCTACTAGTTCTACAGCCATTGCTAAAGAAAATGGTTACCTATCAAGAGGGAATCCCAACGAGACAAGCTGGTCATGAAAAGAGCATATTAGCCTGTCATTGCTATCTGAAGATTGAGTCATTATCTACATATATCACGCCGACTATGGAACAATTGATCAAAGGAGTTGTGTCGTTCGAAACGAAGCCCTCTAGCTACTAAGCTCACTCAATCCCTCTATCAAAAACCTTTCCAGTTCTCATCCCGACGGCGAATTCCCAGGCGTACGAGTACCCCGGATTTTTAAAACCGCTCTGAATAATTCACAAAGCCTACCGAATGCCTCATCAGTAATCTGATAATGAAACGCCAACCTCCCATGCACCGGCTCGCCGACCTTGACATTAAACATGGCCGCCATATCATTGAATGTCTCAAGCTCTACCCCCGACGCTTCAAGGTCAAGCCAGAGCAAATTAGTCTCAGTAGGCAGTTGAAGTTTCCCACCCAGGTGCTCCCACAGCGCTGATGCAGCTTTCGCTTTATCCTGTGCGCCCTTCAATTTGCCCCCAAAGAACACGTCTTCAATGGCTACCTTCGCCGGCGCAGCAATGATGCCAGACGCCCGCGTGCTACCGCCAAGGTGCTTGCGGCTCCAAACCGCGCGCTTGATGAAGGCTTTGCTCCCCGTTATTATACTGCCAATTGGTGCGCCCAGACCCTTTGTGAAGCACAACTGGATACTGTCGAAGCATTCTCCAATTTCTCTTAACGTACAAGCCCCTGCGGCCGCCGCTTCCCAAAGCCGCGCACCGTCAAGATGCATATGTATTGGGGGGTCTTGAGAGTGCGCCCATTGAGAGATGGAGCGAATATCAGACAGTGGCATGATGGTGCCCCAGAGTGTATTTTCTAGGCTAATAACTCGCGTTGGGGCATCGTAGTAGGTATCTGTGAGGGTGCAGTGCTTCTTGACGTCGTCGAGGGTGACATGGTGGCCGTTGGATGGAACGACCATTTTGATCAAGGCCCCGCAGAGGGCTGCTGCCCCGCCACCTTCCCAGTTGATGATGTGTCCGCGGTAGTCGGCTAGGATTGAGTGCGGCGGGGTTTGGAGGGCGGAGCGGAGAGCTACTTGGTTGCCCATGGTGCCAGACATTACGAGGAGAGCCCCCTCATGTCCAACTAAGCCCGCAACATATTCATTGAAAGAGATCGTCGATGGATCCTCGTTCATGTCACCGTCACCCAGGGATGTAGAGATGATAGCTTCCAGCATGCGTAGCGTAGGCTTGGTGAAGAAATCGGAGCGGAAATCATTCGAGGCTTCATTACTGTGTGACCACGCCAGAGTGGGAAATGGTTGAGCTTCTGGCGGGGTATTTGTAATATCAAACACCTTTCCATTGATTTTGGTCTTCAAGTCGATGCAAGTGGACGGAGGAGTGAATTGCAGAAGCTTCTCTAGTATAATGGCCTGAGGATCCATGATGTAGAAAAGAAATGTAGGGCGACGGATATTGATCGCTAGGTGTAATGTGTGAACGCTCGATCTCCAAGCTGCAATATATATATGTGTTCGCTCATGCATCACGTCATACTGTTACGCCAGAGGTATATTAGCAAAAACTTTAAATTTTGATTTTTGTCAATGCCTCCCGCAACCTTGGGATGCGTGCCATGACGCCAACGCTCCCGCAACGACTGAAAAGCTGTCTAGTAGAACGTTTAGACTAGATACTATGCCTTCTATACATTTAATTGTTTGTCAAATCTAGTTTTCGTAGTTTTCTTGAACATAAATATGTATCTATTTGTTAATTAGGCTATGCCAATAGCTATTTATATCTTACCAAGAAGTTTTTTTAGCTAAAATAAAATAAAACTTCACTTGTTTTGGAATTCTTATACTAAAAATATCTTGCTAGTACACTAGTTTAATATAACTACAACGTTTTTTTATACATTATTTTTTATATTGTTAACAGTTTACCCAAACCGTAGTTCCAACAACAGCTTGCAACGAGTTTCTGAACTACGAATATTGTTCTTTTAGCCATAATTTTATAACTTCTATTCCCATTAAAGTAATATTAAAAGCATTTAAAAGCTAGAATCTAGTACTGCTATATATTATTCTCATAGCTTCCTAAGTATATTATTATATTGTATATAGGTATTGTAGGTATTGTAGGTATTGTATGCTATATAGTCATAGTAGGCATTGCTAGCGCCGGCATCGCTAAGAACTTTAGGGTCATGGCAGGCATTTTGAGCTTGTGCCATGTTCGTGGATCAGTAGTGAAATCGGGCGACATGTGATTGGAATATGGCACGAGCGTGGAATACACGTTGAAGCCCTGCAATTCCTACAATGCTAGAATAAACTTTTCCCAATATAGAAGGCTCTCAGTTGGCTATCGCCAATCGCCAGAATAAGTGTGCCACTGACTATCAAGTGTACACCCTCTCCCCATGAACGGGCTGTTCCGATTGTTAGTGCGCCTCAAATTCTGTCAGTGCGGTGGCCAAGCGGAACAGCCCGTTCATGGGGGGAAGGTGTAACATCATGCATGGCCGGCGCTCCGATCACCTCTGCATATGCATGCACGCATCTCGTCGACTCCGATGGATATTCAGAATTATTGAACACATGGAAGACCGGGACGCCGGTCACCACTCGGGCACAGGAAATCTCGATCGGACATCACCGGCCATCCGGGCAGGAGCAAGATTGGCCATGAGCCCTGTGGAGGCTATAACCTGGTGTGAAAGATAGCACCTGCTACATGATACTATTAAGCCTTCGAGACGCTTTCTGGTAGCTCTCACCCACCGATTACATTCATCAACAAGCAACAACGCCGAAATTGGAGGAAAGATGGTTGCCGTTAAAATCCAAGGCCCCGAATCGGTATTGGAAGAGTTCAATGCCACCGATGACGTCTCAATACTTGGCCATTGTTTACACGAACTTTTCCAGGATGCCGCGGACAAACATGGAGACAAAACTGCTGTCATTTGTGCCAACACTGAATTGAGCTTTAGAGAGCTCAATGGGCTCGCGAACCGTTTTGCGCGCGATTTCGTAGAACGGGATGTTGCTCGGGGAGATCTTGTTGGTGTTGCCCTGAACCGATCTGTTGATCTCGTCGCGGTACTGCTGGCGGTGCTGAAGACGGGTGCTGCATACGTACCTATCGACCCAGCCTTCCCCGCAGAGCGGATTGGTCATATGATAAACGACGCCCAACCGAAACTCGTCGTCGTCGAAGCCACTACAAAAAAAGCACTGTCATTTTGGAGAGGGCCATGTCTTAGCATAGACGAGACGAGGACCAGGGTGCCCAAGACCAAAGCCAAGATATTCGAGAGCAACTTTAGTGTGGAAGTTGGGGCAGATGATCTGGCGTACTTAATTTACACATCGGGGTCAACTGGAAAGCCCAAGGGCGTGGAAATCAGCCATGGCGCCTTGTGCAACCTGCTGTGCGCGATGAAGCGGGAGCCAGGATGTACGGGAACGGACCGCCTGCTTGCCGCCACCACTATCTCGTTCGATATTGCAGCCCTGGAGTTATTCGTGCCTCTGCTCTCAGGCGCGACGACGATCGTGGCCCAGACACAGGAGAGCAAAGACCCAAGTGCGCTGATGGCACTGATGCAGCGTTACGCCATCACCATGATGCAGGGCACTCCCTCGACATGGCAGATGATGCTGGATGCGGGCTGGGGAGGACAGCCTCGTCTGTCCAAGATCCTGTGCGGAGGCGAGGCGCTGCCTCGACAGCTGGCCGAGCGGCTTCTCACCTGCGCAGACTCTGTGTGGAATCTGTACGGGCCGACAGAGGCGACTGTGTGGGCGAGTGTCTGGAGGGTGCGACACGGTCAGGATGTAGTTATTGGCAGGCCGATTGCCAACTATCGGCTCTATGTGCTTGGGGAGAATCTTGAGCCGGTGCCGATGGGCTGCGATGGCGAGTTGTACATTGGAGGGGCTGGCTTGGCCAGGGGCTACCACAACATGCCCAAGACTACGGAGTCGCGATTCCTCCAGCACCACAGCCCGTCTGGCGAGGGCCGCCTATATCGTACGGGGGATCTGGCCCGCTTCGAAGATGCAGAGCGCCTGTCAGTGATTGGCCGTGCCGACGGGCAGGTCAAGATCCGTGGCTACCGGATCGAGGTGGGCGATATCGAAGCGGCCATCACTGCCCACGGTGACATCTCGGAGGCGGTTGTGGTCAGCAAAGACGACAGACTTGCCGCATACTGCCGGAGAGACCTGGATGTTGGTGTGCGTGATTCGGAAGAGGAAGCGACGATACGGGTACACGCACCGACTCTCGGCAGTATACTGCGCCCATGGCTCGCACAGCGACTGCCAGAGTACATGATGCCTGCCTTCTTTGTCGAGCTAGGTGCCTTCCCCATGACACTGAACAACAAGGTCGATCGCAACGCCCTTCCAGACCCTACGGGGACAGTCCAGCCCATCAAGATAACGCCCTTCACCGACATGGAGGGCAGCATCCGACTCGTCTGGTCCAAGGTCTTAGGCCACGACCACATTGGCATCCACGACAACTTCTTTCAGATCGGGGGTGACTCTATGCGCGCAGTCAAAGCGATGAAAGAGCTGGAGAGGCTTTGTAATCGGACACTGTCTCCGGCAACGTTGTTTGAGCACTACACTATCAGAGCGCTGGCGGCATATCTGAACGGGGATAGCGAGACAAGCACCTGGACCCCTGTGCTGCCACAGCAGTCTCTGGGAGAAAATGAGGACATCGCCGTTGTTTCCATGGCGTGCCGCCTCCCTGGTGGAGTGACCACTCCGGAAGAGTACTGGGAGCTGCTTGAGCACGGCGTTGATGCCACCACCAACGTGCCAAAAGATCGCTGGGATGCTAATGCCTTTTACGATACTGACCCAAACGCCAGTGGCAAGTCGTACTGCCAGCGGGGCGGCTTTCTTACCTCTATTGATGATTTTGACGCGTCCTTCTTCGCCATCTCGCCACGCGAGGCGCGTGCCATGGACCCCGCACAGCGCGTTATGCTGGAGACATGCTGGGAGGGGTTCGAACGTGCGGGCTACACCATGCATCAGCTGCGCGGGAGTCAGACCGGCGTCTACATCGGCGTGTGCAGCATATCAGCACACTCCCCCACCACTGCCCTGGCAGATCTTGATGGGTACGCCGCAACGGGTTCTGCTGGAGGCACCATGTCTGGCCGCGTGTCGTACGCGCTTGGCCTTGAGGGTCCGGCTTTGACGGTAGATACAGCGTGTTCTTCGTCCCTAGTGACAACACACCTCGCGTGCAACGCACTCCGTCAGGGTGAGTGCGATGTGGCTGTTTCCGGCGGCGTGTCCCTCTTGCTTACGCCCGCAATGCACATTGAATTCAGCCGGCTCAAAGCAATGTCTACAGACGGGCGGTGTCGTGCATTCGCAGCAAACGCTCAGGGCACTAGTTGGGCCGAGGGCTGCACAGCGATAGTATTGAAGCGGCTGAGTGATGCAGTTCGCGATGGTGACGTGATCCATGCCATCCTCCGCGGGACCGCGGTCAACCACGTGGGAAGAAGTGCCGCCGGCCTGACGGTACCGAGCGGGCCGTCCCAGCAGTAAGCATAGATAGCGCCTCAACTTCATTAGAATGCGTAGTATAACTAATTCAAGAATATAGACGGCTAATTCGGACCGCGCTAACGGCATCAAGGCTTGCGCCTGAGAACATCGATTACATTGAATGCCATGGGACGGCAACCAAGCTGGGGGATCCGATCGAGGGTGCAGCACTTGCTGCCGTATTTGGTGGAAGTCGAGCGGCCGATTCGCGACTGTGGGTCGGCTCGGCCAAGTCGAACATCGGCCATACACAAGCTGCAGCCGGTCTTGCGGGGATGATCAAGGTTATATTAGCGATGCGGAATAGTAAAATTCCTAAGACCTTGCACGCTGAACAGCCTACGCCGACTGTTGACTGGCAGGGTGCTCAGATGGCCCTCGTGCAGAAGACCCAGCCTTGGTTGTCTCGAGTCGGTCAGCCTCGACGAGCAGGCATCAGTGCATTCGGAATCGGTGGAACGAACGCCCATGTCATCGTCGAGGAGCCTACAGTCACGAAGAGGAATTTCAAGCCATTGTCGGTTCAGTTGCCGCCAGAATTTCCATTCCTCCTTTCGGCCCAGACCGACGCCGCTGTAGGCGACCAGGCTCGAAAGCTTCGACAATACATCGAAAGCAGGGGCACAAGTGAGCAAATCCGTTTCAACGAAATAGCTTTCTCGCTAGCAACCTCACGGAGCCATTTCCGACGACGACTAGTAGTCATGGCCCAGGACAAAACTGATCTCCTAGAGAAATTGGAGACGGCTTCAGTCGCAGCGCCTGCCTGCAACCTCGTTGAGCGGCAACGCCTGGCCATGCTTTTCACTGGCCAGGGTAGTCAAATCTTAGGTATGGGCAATGATCTCTACAAAGTCTACCCGGTGTTTCGCGATTCCCTACACAAGATCGCATCCCAATTTACAGAACTTGAGAGGCCGTTGATAGATGTTATGCAGGCCGCTCCAGGTAGTGCCACTGCTGCTTTGTTACAACAAACAGCGTTCGCGCAGCCAGCTCTATTTGCCTTAGAAGTAGCCTTGTGGCATCTATGGAAGAGTTGGGGCGTGCGGCCGGATCTAGTTCTCGGCCATAGTGTGGGTGAGATCACAGCCGCGCATGTGACCGGCATCATGGGTCTCTCTGATGCTTGTCGTCTTGTTGCTGCACGCGGGAGGCTGATGCAGGCCGTTTCACTCCGTGGGACTATGGTTTCGCTAGAAACTAGTGCAGAGGGAGTAAGAACCGCGATTCACAAACTCAGCCTTATTGGTAAGGTTGACATCGCAGGCCACAACACGCCATCACAGACGGTTGCATCGGGCGATGCTGATGCCGTCAAAAAGTTGGCAGGCCATTTCACTGGTCAAGACTGCAGAGTAAAGATGCTTGATGTATCGCACGCCTTCCATTCGCACCATATGGATGGCATGCTGGCAGCTTTCCTAGCAGTGGCTAAGACGATACAATTCCACCCACCAAAACTTCCTATTGTTAGTAGTATCACCGGCAAGCTAGCCGAAGCGGGTCAGCTCGAACGACCTGAATATTGGGTCGACCAGGCTCGCAGGGCTGTTCGTTTTGCTGATGGAATCCAAACACTACATCAACAAGGCGTCAATATCTTCCTAGAGCTAGGCCCACGGCCGGTGCTGGTAGGTATGGGTGCGGCATGCCTTCCGAATGAACAATCAGTGGCTTGGATCCCATCGCTCGCTCCTGGCAAGCATGGCGCATCGAGAATACAGCGCAGCCTCGCTGATTTGCATGTGCGACATGTATTTATCAACTGGAAAAGCTTCTTCGAGCCTTTTGGCTGCTGCCAACGCGTCGAGTTGCCGACATATGCCTTCCAGAGAGAGCACCTCCCACGCTCAGTCGCCCAATATGTCGACACAGATATTGGCGTAGAATACGCATTGCAACAACAACCGCCCCAACAGACTAGTGCGGATTATTTCCAGCTTGAGATCAACTGGCATTGTGTTGATGCCATCAACGTGACCCCGGGCGGCTCTTGGGGTCTGTTCTGCCCTGTCGGGCACGCAATAAGCGCATGGCAAGGTGAAGTGAAGACATACTTGGGTCGCACTGGGGTTTGGTTTCGCACAATTGAGTGCCTTGAAGATGCTGTGCACATGGGGCTAGATGGCCTGGTGTGCCTGTGGGACTCGAACTTGACCGATGTCCTGGGCCAGACACGCGACTTGAGCGCAAAGGCCTTGAAACAGCTGCAGATGGCAGCACAAATGCAATTTTCACCATTGCTGGTTTGGGTTACCCGCCGTGCAGTGGGTGCCGGTGCTGAAGACGACGAGGTCACAGGGCTAAGTGCTGGGCCGCTGTGGGGCATGATGCGTACCGCTCGAAACGAGCATCCGGAACTACGCCTGCGCCTGATCGATCTGGACGAGACCATTGACCCTCAGACACTTGTTGCAGCTTTGACACTGAAAGATGAACCAGAATGTGCCATACGCTATGAACAGGTGCTTGTGCCACGGATACAGCGCGTGGAATCAGCGCGGAACTCGGCTGGACTGCATCTTCTTCGGCCTGACGGAGCGGTTCTCATCTTGGGTGGTCTTGGAGATCTCGGCCGTCGCGTAGCTCTGTGGCTGGCTCGTTTCCATGGAATCCGTGACCTAGTGCTGATCTCCCGTCGTGGCATGGATGCCCCAGGTGCAAACGAACTGGTGGCTGAACTTGTTGGACTTGGTGCTAAAGCTGATGTGGTTGCCTGCGATGTGGCCAACTTCGAGAGCCTCAAGCGGATTGTAGAAGATTTTGATGATAACCGGCCGCTGCGTGGTGTTGTCCATGCGGCTGGTGCGGAGGACAGTGGCGGGTGAGAAGCCTAAGTACAATTAACTGAGGAATACCTACTAACCAGTGTATAGTAAGCAAATCCCGTCATCTCGATTTAAGACAGTATACTGCACGTGTAGTGTCTGGCTTCTTTTTTACTCCAAGTTCCCTCGTCTACGGAGAACTCCTCGGTATTGGGGAAACTCAGATCCTAGATCAAAGGATCAACTAGTAATAACCTTACAAAAGCCGGGACCGTGTATTTCTACTTAAAGGCGATGCCATGGTATCTTAGTATTTCTATTTCTAAGAAGCTCGCTAACTGTGCTTATTTAGTACTAACGACATTGACACCACAGCGCTGCTCCACAGTGTTCGCACCAAAGGTGGATGGTGCATGGCATATCCACCAGCTCACCCAGAAAATGGATTTGAATCTCTTCGTCATGTTCTCTTCCACTTTCGGCGTCATAGGCATGCCTGGTCACGGAAACTATGCCGCCGCAAACACCTTTCTTGATGCGCTCGCGCACTTCCGCCGTGCGCAGGGCTTACCGGCAACTTCAATAGCATATGGCGCCTGGGAGGGTGGTGGTATGGCGTCGGGCATCGTTGGAACGGGCACCCTTACCCTCCTCACTCAAATGGGGCTCGATATGCTTACGCCGGAAGAAGGTCTGGAGCAGTTTGAACAGGCGGTTCGTGGCGGGCGTGCGCTTACCGTAGCAGCCGCATTGGATTCTGCACGTCTTCGAAATTATCATGAGGAACGAGGTGGTATACCGCCTTTGTTCCGCGCTCTCCTGGGTCAGAGCAAGAAACGTGCCCAAAAAGACCGGAGCCTGCGTAAGGCTCTCCGCGAAGCAGCTGAGGAGGAGCACACTGGAATTGTTCTGGATATGGTGCGTGAAACCGTGGGCAAAGCATTGGGATTTGCACGACCCAGCCAGGTCGACGTCGATCGGCCTTTGCAAGACATCGGAATCGACTCATTGACTGCGGTACTGATGCGCAATCAGCTAGCGAGTCTGACGGGCCTAACACTGACTGCTAGGTCTGCATTCCAACATTCTAACCTCAAAACTCTGAGTCAATTCCTTCTCTTAGAACTTCACAAAGACGAGTCATATTATTCGCCAGTATCGGACACGTTCCAGCTCAACCTAGCTGCCATCGAGAAGGGCTTCTTGGACCCCAGCTTCACTTTCGACAAAGCCTCTCACGACATCGCGCCTCCTACGTCCGTCTTTATCACTGGTGCCACGGGCTTCGTCGGCGCCTTTATTTTACATGAGCTCCTCGAGCTTGGCATCACTGCCCACTGCTTGGTGCGCGCCAATAGTGCCGATCAGGGCAAGCACCGGTTGATAACCACGCTGACCGGCTACGGTCTTTGGAAACCCGAATTTGCACCGTTACTCCATCCCATTGTTGGTGACATGGCACAACCGCTGTTCGGTCTATCTCAAGAGACATTCGACAGGTTGGCGGATACCGTCGAAGCCATATGCCACTCCGGCGCGCTCGTTGACTGGATGCGGTCACTGGAAGACTACATTGGCCCCAACATTGTCAGTTTTCACGAGGTCCTCCGTCTAGCCTCATGTGGCCGTGGCAAAATTGTACATCTCGTCTCCACAATGTCCACGCTACCGTACTATATGGGCTACGATGTTACCGAGGAATACCAGGAGTATGGGTACGCAACCTCCAAATACAGAGCAGAGAGGATGTTAGCAGCTGCGCGTTGGCGCGGCGCGAGAGCTTCTGCGTATCGTCTTCCTTTCGTAACGGCGTCGTCGGAGACCGGACATTTCAGGCAAGATCGTGGGGATTTCTTGCATAACTTTATCTCGGGATGTCGCGAACTCGGTGCGTTCCCGGAGTTAGATGCAGATCTCTCGGCTGTCTTGCCTGTTGATTACCTGGCTAAGACTATCGCTTCTGTCATGACGCGGGACTTTAGGAGGATTGGGCAGGATTATGATTTTGTCAATGGGCGCGCGCTGAGTTTTGACACTTTCTTTGGGATGGTGGGGGGTCTGGAGAAGTTGCCGTTTTTGGAGTGGAGGAAGAAAGCTTTGGAGTTTGCGGCGGAGAATTTGTCAAGCTCGCTTGCGAGGATTGCTGCGATTGTTGATGGGGTCACGGACGAAGCCGGGGCGAAGAATATGGTGACGATTCCGTTTGTGGGGGAAAGCGTTTTTGGAAATGAGGTTTATCCGGTGCCGGTGATGGGTGCGGAGAACGTGGGAAAGTATGTAAGCAGGATTGATGGTGTGAGGTTGGAGGAGTGTACTGGTAGGGATGGTGGTAGGGCGGTTGTTGAGTGTGCGTAAAGTATTTGGCGTTGAGTGTTGTGTTTGAGCGCGCTATTTTGGAGGCCATGGACGTAATGCGGATAGGGTCAAAGGACTTCATCGTGGTCGAGTTTTCGTTTCCCCGTTTGCGGTATCCAATCTGTGCAATGATACTTGCAGGCTCAACAGGCGTGATATTGAGCATACAGATAATGCTAATAGACTCGTAGAACGGTTGACGGATGAGCCGTTTGAGTTTGATAGACTACGTTGTGATATAGAAGCCATTGAAATGGTGCTCTGCTAGATACTGGCGTGAAGAGAAACTGCATGTGTGGATTGATGTGTTCTGTGTAGCGGGTATGAATGAAGGAGGAAATAGAACGCTATTGAGGGCGGATGTTAATGATGGGCCGAGAAGTGGAGGCGATAGAATTTATTGAATGACTGATATAGACTATAGGGGAGTTGTTGCGAGACTTGCGAGATCTTTGCGTGCGCACATCAACTTTCATTGTACTAGAATCCGTCAACTTATCATATGAGAGGTACGATATGGCTGGCCAAGATAAGGTTTGTTCTTGAGGAATTCCAGATTTTGACAGTATAATAGCGTTATGGCCGGTGGAGTATGTCTTTTGATACCCTACTGACAAATCTTGTAAGCCTGATCTTTCGAAAACCGTACATTTATTCCTAATTATTTCTTCTAGCAAGGATTGACCATATCTCAGCATAGTGTTCTACCTACCAAAACCACACAGCACTCTTGCTTAACCTTAGTGCCATCCTAACTGTGTTCATCCTTCCCATACCGTATATCCTAACATAACGTTGCTTTCTGTTCTCTTTAGTGTTTGTGCTTGGATTTTCTACTTTAATTGCAGGTGTGCTCGGCCGGAACAACATCATAGCGTCTCCCACCTCTCCTGCCTACCTATTCTGTTACGTCACGGAAGCCGCAAATATCGTACTCTTCGCCAACCTCCCTTTCCCGGTTCTCTTGTGGCATCGAACGTAAGATCCCACATCCACCAACTGAGCAGCAACCTCTCGCAATCCCAGTGACCCCGCTCATACAAAGACACGCCACCGCTTCGGGCGCAGCAACTGAATAGTACAGAGAAGACTATGAGAATCACATCTCCCCTCGATGAATGAACCCAATTTCGGACCAACTCAAGTGCGCCGCCAGTGACACCACCCTAATTGGAGGTGTATTGGTCAACAAGGCCATTGAAGAGAGATACGGATATCGAAAGGGTTTTTATGGGGTCAAGCAAGCCATCGATAATAAATATGAACATGAACAGGATGCATCCGGCATTGAGAAGAATATCTGTAAAGGATGAAAATATGGGAAAGATATTCAAAGAGCAGGGATGGCCTCTGCTGTGACTATCATAGTCGGTAGATTAGATGCATGGTGAAAGGTGCTAGAAGTGCGCTGTGACAGTCTGGTCACTTGCAGAAAAAATTGTGGTTTCCGTGAAAATTCTAGGTTCAATGGGTGTAGCAAATCTTTGTACATACTCGCCTGCACTGTTAGCTATATAATCAATATTATGACCTTTGAGGTATCTCTACCTCCTGCCAGATTATAGTATAAAACCTTCCTGATTGAGTTCTCGACGCATCGCTGGAAAATCTTGTGATGAGTTTGAAAATTGAAATTCTAGACTGATTCTGCATTTGTCAAAGTAGAATATGACTGCACGTGCCTACACGATACACAACCTTTTCCAGGACCTTCGGTTCTCTTCGCTCTGTGCAACTGTTTTTATTGAACGGATGGGTTTTGCAATGGAGTGAAAATAATCAGGTGCAAAGAAAGGAGAAAGCGAGGCTGATGTGGAGATTACAGAACAAGGTATACGATAGATTTCCCTTCAGCACTTTTTTAGTACAAGTTGAGTGAGGGAACTTATCGCCGCATCTGGTTATCTGATAGAGGGGGATGGTATCTGTAAAAGCCTCGCTAGGTTGCTGATGACGCGTTATTGTGACTCGACTGAGATGTGGCTCAGTGTAAAACACCAAATACGCCGAAGGCGTGTCGAAAGGTTTATCATCATTGTCATATAACTAAAGTTCGAAAAAGAGCGCGCATCAGTTTGTATCATGATACAAGATCCAGAGAGCACAGTAAGTTCTCTCACTAATGTAGTATTTATTGTAGAGTCCGAGAAAATCTGAGGGCGGACAACCAGAGTGCCAGAAAGAATAGCAACAACAGCAGCTAACAAAATAGAAGGCCAATGAAGTCTAAAGAAAAATAGAGAGAGAAATAATAATCCAACTGGCGACATAAAGCCGAACGGGGCTTAGGAGTTCCAGAGAGGAAGTTTAAATGGTACAGACGATGAATATCACCTGACCGCCCTCAATGGATTTTCGAACACGTATAGTTGTGATATAGTACCCAATGCCCGCTTAAACCGCAATTTCCGGTCAGCGTGATCTACGTTTACGGTTGCAACATATTGACAACAGTCGCAAGTTTTGGTCATGCCTTTCTTTCCTTCCGGGTGCTTCGATTTGTCGCTTGGAATGTATATGTCCTTTCCACTTCGCCAAGGCATCCTGGGAAGCGCTTCAATTTTCAATAGTGGCTCTTCTTGTGCTGCGGTTGTCAGCGTGACTTCGTCCATGCATATAAGCTCATTTCTTACCTATGACATCGTCTCGGTCATCAAGATATAGGCTATCGTTTGATCTCACAAAGACAACGACACTATTTGACTTAGACCAAGTGCTTTGCCGCCGTAGAAGCGTTGGAGTAGATTTTGGTTTCGTCATTTCGCGGTTTTATCGCGATCTTTGGACGCAGATGGAAAAAGAAGGGACCGAATCACGTGATGGAGTCTAATAGCTGAAATACTCGACACTCCAGAACAACGGGATCTTGCATCTTATACTAGTAGACTTCGCTACACCTTCCATGCACCACAATTTAGGGGGTGCGAGTCATGTGTCAATCATTGCGTCAAAGGTGGAGGCAGTGCATATGAGGTCAGACAACGATTGGCTAGCCTAATGTTCACCTAATGAACTTGACGGTCTGAGCCCCAGTAGTTAGAGAGCTATAGAATCGTTCGATCTCCAGCCCCGGTAAAAACAATCGTTTCTTCGTCAGGGTATTCCACAGGAGTCGCTGCCCAGCTGTCGCATGGCTGTGTAGGCTGAGTGCATTCGCTCTCTGCCTCCATATCCGGCAACGTCTCATTTTCTTTTTATCTGTTTAGCCTATCGATCAATGACACCGCCCTCCATTTCGGACAATGCAAGTCTCAGGAGGAGTGGCCATCTCCGACACAATATTATTTCACTCGTTGCTCATCCTTCAGCTGCACGAGGCAAACACCCACGCGTCCTCGTGGTCTGTTAATGTTCACAAAGGCCCACCTGAATGACTTAAATGACCAATACCCATGTTATGTGGCAGAAGGCTGGCCCCAAATTCGAGCCGTCTGAACGCAGAGCGACAGCGCCGAAACGCCACAGGCGTCTATCTCGAGTATGGCTTTATAGAGAGCTGACCGCGAGCTTGTTACCTCCCTCAGCTGAATGTCATTGATTTTAGAATTGTGTAAGGCTAGCCTTGTAGCTTTTGAAGTGTGGGTTGCAGCGTTTTGATCTCGCATGTCGTACATAAAGCAATCGACCCGGCCTCATGTGGGAATTAGCTTCAATTTCCTAGTCTCATCAACTTTCCCTCCAATATGGATTCCTCAATATACCTTCAGCCACCGGCTGGTCGTTCGCCTCGTGCTGGCTCTTACGACATAGATAGAACAAAGTCCAGGGACCCCTCAGAGCTTAGTCTAACTCCATCCCAGCCTTCCTCTTCGCTGGCACAGGCTGAGTCGTCCCCAGTGTCTGAGATTGCAGGCCATCCTGATCGTGTACTACCACTTTGCAATCGATCTGATAACTCTGACGCCAATGCTGAAAGCCCTTGGTCGAGAAAGATTGTGTTGGCTCTTGGTGAGTGACGTGTTCCTTTGCCCTTTAGTATCCACATTCTAATTCATAGGAGACGGCGGCGGCGTACGTGGCTACTCATCATTGCTCATTCTAAAACGACTATTTTTCTTGATTAGCCAAATCGAAAGAGGACAACGCGATGGTTATTCCGTAAGTCTTTTCCTCTTTGAGGAGCCTTTCCACCATAGCCAAAAATGAGCCCAAGAATAAATATCGATCATCAGCTATGAACTTGCCAATAGAGAGAGCCTCCTAAGATTGTGTTAGGCTAGATGGCCTATTGCATATTCAATGTGGCTCGCGTGAGGTCACTTACCCAAAAGAAATTCGGCTGATGAAAACAGACGAACTACGAAGTGCCCTTTGGAGAGGAGCCAACCTTAACAAGCCATGGGCAAAACCAAAGCAGTGAGGAATATCCTTGGTTGGTGAGCTCGTCTGAGCTCATGCGAGTTCTATCCGAACGTCCCACTGCGGTCGAAGACGAGAATGACGACATCGGACAAATTTCAGCGAGCGTTGATGAAACATTCTCCAATGCAGCAAATGTTAGTCAATTCAAGCCACACCATTATTTTGACTACATAGCTGGAACTAGCACAGGAGGGTACGTCAATTCGCCAACATTTGATTTCAATGTTTCTCGGCGTTTGTTTGTGCAGGAATTACATTATCTCACTAACAGCTTAATCAGTTTAAGCGCGATAATGCTCTCGAGAATTGAGATGGACGTTGATAAGGCTCTGGAGCAATACGATAAGGTGGGAGACCAAGTGTTTGCTAAGCCTCGCCTTCTTCACGCTTCCATCAAAGGTGCCAATGCCATTCGACCGAAATACCCGTCTCGATACATGGAAAAAGCGATACAAGGGGTCATCAGCCAATGTCTTGAGCATGAGTTGAAGTTGCATGGGACATCGTCGCAAGATGTCGCCTTTGCAAGTAATTCGGCACGATGTAGAGCGTCAGTGTTTCCCGAAGCAATAAATAGCATCGTGTTTCTAACTGCATAACAGTATTATTGTGGCATTTGGACCTGCCAATGATCGCAACTTTGTGAAACACGAATACCTGTTTCGAACATATGATCATCCATATCCGTCCCCATTTTCGAAGACAACCAAGAATGAGCGACACTGTAACCCTGGCCCAGCAAATCGGGAGCCCATCTGGAAGGTTGCTCGTGCTACTTCTGCCGCTCCTTTGTATTTTTCAACCATGTCGATTGGAAATCGCAAATTTCGCGATGGAGGGATGGTTGCCAATAACCCCGCAGAACTAGCATGCGAAGAAGTTGACCAGATGCATGAACAGCGTCTAAGACTCGTTATATCCATAGGGACTGGAGAGCCGGAATCTGAGGCCGCAGAAAGCACATCGCAGCGATATTTCAGCTACATCAAAGACGGATTCAACACAGTCAGAGCAATGAAAAACCTTCTCACTCAATCTCAGACGACTCATGAAAGGGTTGACGGTCGCCTTGAAAAAGAAAAGGTGGATTACCATCGCCTAAATGCGCGCAATGGTATGAAAGATATCCCTTTAGACGAGTGGAAAGTCAAGAATGGCACCAACAAGACAAAAGAAAAACTTCATAATCTCACGATGGATTATCTCAAAGATCCAGAGACCCACAAGTCGCTACTTCAATGTGCAAGGAAATTGGTAGCGATACGTCGGCATCGCGCAGCTACAGAACGATGGGAGAGCTTTGCGACCAATTACGTTTATTACTGCCATGAGAAGGAATGTACCAGCACCTTTCCCACGCGCGAAGGTTTCAGAAACCATGCGTACGATGCACATGGCTTTGTGTGGGAAACACACGTTTGCAATCATCACAGATTGCAATGGGCATGCTTTTGGGATCAATGCCAACATAGCGGCGTCTATGTTTTCGACACTCTTGAGAAATATCTTGCCCATCTAAAGAAAGAGCACCACATTGAAAACGGACCGAAGTTTGCAAACAGACTTGAGCTTGAAAATTGGCTCGATCGGGGCCGGAAAAAACCGGATGAAGCGATCAAAAACAGGGAGGATGCGAAGAAGCGTAGGACAATGACTATGCCTGTCTCAGGAGAGAGGTTACCACCCAAGACCAAGGATGGTAGTGTATCTGAAACCGCCAGTGGGAGTTAAGGCTGTCATATTTTTCCACGACTTTAAACATTCTGGCGGGAAAGGAGGTACTTCTTCCCAAGAAAGCAGACTGAGTAGCACTTGGCTCAAGGTATTTCACATGTTTTTTTACAATTCGATACCTTAGAACAAGCCACCCTGACGTATTCAGTTCACGGCGCAGTCCTAATCACTGGACATAGTTCTAGAGGATCATCAACACTCTGCCCTTCTCGATCAAAGTTATAAACCAGCCGTAAAATTCGATGGCTTCGCCCTAGTACTACCTTGAGATAGAATCAGTTATAGAAAGATTGTGGTTGATATTGGCAAAGGCGATTGTGATCGGTGGCAGCAGAAACGGGCTGGAAATGTAAATATTTCGTTTCGTTAGCACCAAGACAACCTAGAGCAGGTACAATATAAACATAATGATCAACTAAATGAGTCCCGCATACTTATCAGATAGTAGCTAAATAGTTCCGCCGAGCTGAAAAAAAATACATCTTCTTGCGCAGATGAGCTACTTGAGAAGGTCGGTTCCAAGGTTCGGTGTCGTGCACATTCAACATGGAAGATACATGATGGAGATGATTCGAAATAGAATATATTGCAGAAGCATGTATCTCCAGGCTGATTTCGTGTTACCCTGGATGTTGACTGAAGAGCTCAAGAGATGAACGTGGACTGCACATATTTGGACGAAATCGCGCGGTTTAGCGTACCACGCCACCACCGCCGCCACTACTTCATAATTTTGTAAGTCCGACGATGCGAATACTCGCCGCTCCAGCGCTGCCTGTAATCAAATAGCACAATTGCATTGACATGAACACTGACACTGGACATGCTAAACCTACAGCCGTGCAAATTACCTAAAATAATGCAATTTTGCCGAGTACATGTTGCCGATAAATGCCCAACCATCCTTTCCACATTTTATATCTTCATCATACCCTCCACCAACTCATCTTCAAAAATAATTCGTTGACGCGCTGGTGGTTTGGATAGACTGAAGGACTGAATCCTGTGGACCGTATTCACACGCTCTCAGAAGCTGGCCTTCGATGTTAAACGGTTATTGCATTTTGGATGCGGACATCTGTCTATCGTAGCGTCTAGCTCTGCTAAATGTTGCTTTATATGAGAATTCAAGACGAATGTGTTATGCATAAATGAAGTGGATCCTGGAAGCCCATGTCCACATCGTCCGGCTGTCCGTCGATCAACTGACCATCTCTACAATGTCCCAGCACAGTACAAGCCAGACCGACCAGAAAGGCGAAGATGATGGTGATGTTATGCTTTAGCAAGTACCATAGTCCTTGCCTCGGACCACGTGTTGGCTTTTGAATTTTGTCATCGCTTGTAGAAAACTGGGGAGTGTAGATAAACACAATAACTAATATCAAAAATCCAGACCCAGGTCGGGTCAATACTCTTAACAAGTTAGCCCTCTGATTCGCTGTTGCCCCCCGTCGCAACCGGTCTCTGCAAACCCGGCCCCACGCCCATGTATAGTTACACGCCAAGCTGGACAGCAGAGCGTATTGCCGCTACCAATGACAGCATATACATATACTGGTCCATTAATTGTATTAAGCACTTTATCCAGGTATCTATGCAAGGCGAAATTGCGAATTGGCCTAAGGGTGAACAAGTCATCTTCCCCTCTACAAGCTTCATGTTGAAGATAGATCCTAGGCGCTCCGTAGTTCTCGTTGTTGTGCCTGCCGTCATCATTACTATAAGAGTTTTACTCGTTGTATGGATCTTGAAGATGCACAGGAAAATAGCCATCCTTATGATGCGA
Source organism: Herpotrichia juniperi (assembly GCA_014905255.1). Lineage (NCBI taxonomy): Eukaryota > Fungi > Ascomycota > Dothideomycetes > Pleosporales > Melanommataceae > Herpotrichia > Herpotrichia juniperi. Next base: position 204,611 of record BLYF01000125.1, read on the forward strand.
AAGGCGACAATGAGCGAGGTCCTCAAGAGTAGCCAGACGAAAAACGTGCTTGAACGGGCAGCCTTAGATAAACTCGAGTCCAACAAACCACCGAATCTGGAAGGGTTGAAAGTGAAGATAACGAGGAACAAGGAAGGGGTCTGGGGGTTGTATGTTCCTTGGAGATCGTTTTAGTTCGACAGTCATATTTGGAAGGCCTCAAGCCTACTCTAATAGCAATTATATCTTCATGGAAAATGGCTATGAGCCAGTGGCCTAGCACTCTGGGAATTCAGGAGGTCCAACAAACGGGTGTCATCTGTCTAGGAAGGCTGAGGCGGAAACGATGTAAAACAATAAAAAGGTATTAACGAAGACTTGAGCTGAAGAAACTCAAGTACTCAGAAGGCAACTATATACATTTAACTGAGGGTCACATGGCTGATCTTGTGAGTATGGAGCCAGAGCAGCAAGCCAACCTATTGTGCCCGTCCCGTTCACCAATTTAAGGCTGCATGCAACAGGTAGTGATTGGGCTATCACTCTCATCACTGCAACCTTTAGCGCTGATGAGGAAATTTTGTATATGGACACCACCACAAAAATGCGGATGATAAGATCGTAAATTATAGGTACATAGGAAGACTAACAAATATCTCACGTAATCTACCGGAGGTGTTAGTAGTCCTGCTATTAACTTATGTATACATTACGATACTCTTGAAATACAATAAAACTATGTGGTGCACATATCTACCGATTTTTGCACCAGAGCTGTAGATCCGTAAGCAGACTTCAGCCTCACGCATAATCACTGACCGCTCCTTGATGACTTACGCCACAAACTCCAGCTTGATAAAAAGGTCAACAACACTTAGTGTAACTTCTATTTATTGAGAATTAGCTCGCTAATGCTTCTACAATATTGACTTGGCGAGTAAACGGCATAAATAAACACGGTGTTCGAGGGGTTTGATGAACCCGGATAGGAAATCTGCGGTGAATTGGTAGCAGAGCCGCGTGCACTGCAATTTCTAGTGTGGAAGAGCGCTGAAATATTCGGCTAGTTGGACTGGGGTGTTGATTGGTGGGGGCTTTGTTGGCTTGATCTCTAACTGCTAACCCTCATAATTGCACTGCAATTTGTTAAGGGCGTAAATCGGATTTTTTCCAAACGCAGCTCGCTTGTCTTCACTTCTCTCTTCTTCGAAACAAATCTACCGCTTTGCAGCACATCTACATACAGCCCCTCCCATTAACAAGTAGCTAGCGTGAGCCACCGCGTGGACAAAATATGTAAAAAAAGGGACGATTTGTATAGAAGTGCGCTAACACGAGCTAGTCACTTGTTTATGGGAGGGGTGTACTATAGTACCAAGTAGGTAGGCGATTAGGCTAGCTATAGTGGGAATCGTCCCGTGCGCATCATCTGTTCCAACAATCCCTCTAAGAACCAAGAGCGTCTTCCACTCACCACGTTCATCCCCGGCAAAATCGTGATATTATTGTTACTTATAGTTAGAATCTATCCAATATCAACCATGTCTACCTCGTTTGATCCTAACTCTCAGCTCTACCGGTACGCTCTAATTAATAATCTGTCAAACTTCTCTAACGTTGTGTACCCAGAGATCTTCGTAAAGAATGTGGAGAGTCGGATGAGCTTTCGAAGCAATTGGAAACAACACAGCAGCAGATCCAAGATCTTAGACGAGAGGAGAGTATCTTGTTAAGCAGAAAATTCGGTGCCGACGAGTTCGTGAGTCATGCCTTGCATGATAAACAACCACTTACATTTATAAGGGCCATAGGCAAGAAATTCACAAAGCTCTCCGAGCAGCAGTGTAAACCCTTCGCAGAGTATATGCACACCACTTTACCCAGAGAGATGCGAGACATAGTCTACGAACGCTTACTCGAAGACTTCCCTCCGGTGAAGGTTACCGATACCGCGCAGAACGTTCAGCGACTCATGTATGACTGGGACATGATTCTCTGCCAAAGGTCGAATTTCGTTTACCTGCAGGAACGGTTTGTTGGAGGAGCATTCTTGGAAGAAATCGTTCAGTTGATCTACAAGAAGGCCACGATTGAGCCCAGCTACATCGGCAAAATTCCACAATACCTCAAGCGAGATTTATTCGAAACAAAACTGGTCCCAGCCAAACACATCCAGAACATTCAGTTCTCTATCGAGGACAAGTTCTTTACGACAAAGAACAACACACAAAAGGCCGCACTGCTTAGGGCTTTGCAAAAGGTCGAGGCGATTGAGAACAAGGGATGCCAAGTCTACTTCAAAGTTACACGAGGACGGAAGAAGCCCAGTCTACCTGTCTTCATGGAAGCTCAGGTACTGGGGATGAGAGATCTGGGGTTTGACATTATGATGCTGTTTGGGCAAAGACTATTTCCTATAGCATTCACAGCTCCTAACGGAATAGCATGACGGCGATGACGTGTTTGGGATAGGTACCAACTCTGTATGCTGTAGCAATGGGAGGATAAATTTGTATGATTCGGACCCATGTAACAAGCGTACCGCTCATGCGTTCGCAGGCACAGTGTCTACAAAACAGAACGCAGCAAACGCCTCAGGGTATCTACCACCATGAACCTCAGCATTCTCACAGGCTTGCCTGATCTCCTTCTCCTCCTCGGAAGACAGCTCGACCTTCGTCGCATCCAAGTTCTCCTGCAACCTCTCAACCTTCGTCGTTCCAGGGATTGGGAAGATATCATCTCCCTGAGCCATCAGCCACGCCAAAGTAAGCTGGGCCGGCGTGACACCTTTCTTGTCCGCGAGAGCCTTGATTTTATCAACGAGCTCCAGATTCTTGGGGAAGTTCTCGGCACTGAAGCGAGGAATAAGGAATCTGCGGACGTCGTCCTCCGCCAAGTCGTCTGGGGAGCGAATGGCGCCAGTAAGCATTCCGCGACCGATGGGGCTGTATGCAACGACAGCCGTGCCGAGCTCGCGGCAGGTCTTGAGGAGGTTGATCTCGGGCTGCTCGATGTCCAAAGAGAAGGGGGAGTACTCGATTTGCACGGCATCGACGTGCACGACTTTGCAAGCGCGTCGGAGGGTTTCGGAACTGCATTCGCTGAGACCAATATATTTGATCTTTCCCTCTTCTTGGAGCTCCTTCAAGGCCTTCATCGTTTCCTCGATGGGCGTCTTGGAGTTGATTCGGTGGACGTAGTACAGGTCAATGTTGGGGAGCTGGAGTCGACTCAGCGACTTTGCACAGGAGGACTTGCAGTATTCGTACGACGAGTCAACGAACCGGTTGCCATCAGGGTCGGTCCTGTTTCCAAATTTGGTGGCGAGGAATATGCCCTCGCGCTTGTCTGGGTTCTTCTTGAAGTATTCGCCGAGGAGGTCCTCGCTATCGCCATACATGTCGGCACTGTCCCAGAATCGCTCGCCCGCGTCGTATGCATAGTCTAGCAGCTTGAAGCGCTCTTCATCTGGCTTCTTTGGACCATAAAATGCGGAGAGACTCATAAGACCAAAGCCTAGTCTAGTTACCGATGGGCCATTCTTGCCCAATTTGCGGGTTGGCAGGGTGGATTCGCTCATTGTAGTAAGATGTTTGAGAAGCGTGTGGGGTTAACGGATTGAAAATTGGCCTCGTAGGAAAAGGAAAGAAGAAGATGAATTTATATAAATTAGAACCCTATTCCGATATGTGACGGAAGACACCAGGCCTTCGTTCTGGACGAAATCTTTCGGAACTTACGATTGATCAACTGAATTATGGGGCACGAAACAATTGTCTCGTACGGTAACGATATAATTGCGGGGTTTACTTTCGAAAACATTGATCTCCAGACATATCAACGATGTCATCCACGCGTGCATCCAAGCGGAGTTTAGACCTTAACTCCTCCTATCTTCGCCTTGGGGACCTCGGCACATGCTGCCTACAAACATATTGTACCTAAAATCCGTAGGCTCCGCAACCGCATCCGGCACTTACTTACCCGATAATGGTATATAATGATTGAGGTCCAAGGTAGCCTTGAGTTTCCTAACCATCCGCTACTACTGCCGCTAATAAGAAGTGTTCTAGGCCTGATCTCCCTACAGCAACTTCCCCTCTCTACCGCTGCCAATCACCTAGCTAGGATAAAGCTGTGCATGCAATGCTCTTCCTAGTAGATACAGTATAGTGACCCACAGTGACCGATCCTTTTGGCCTATAGCTAGGAATGACTAGTGTCCTACTTGCCAAAATTGACATCGACGGAGATGAATGTGTTAGAACTAACCCTTAATTGAGAACAAGATATAGTGATTGGCCCTGCGATATGAGGAAAGAACTTAAAGACGTTTGTGACATGTGCCTATGTCTCGACCGCTTTTGCCATCACGCAGACAGATACTGGTGGCCATTAAATAAACACGGTGTGAAGTATATACTGTAAAATCTATAAACCGCCATCTAATCTTCAATCAACTATGCCTCCCTACCAGACCATGCACCTAGTAAGCAGGCACAACATCAACCCCCAACGGCACAACCTGGAAATTATAATTGCAGAGCGATCCAGAGTTCGCGACATCAATAGTCCCATACCCACCCATGATCATGGTGCTTCCATCGAAGACCTCAACCGAGATCTTGCCCGCAACAAGTCCACCAACCTTGAACGCGTTGTATCCCTCAACGAGATTAACTTTACCCATCTCGGTCTCTCCAGACTTGACCACAGCAACAAGAGCAGTCTGCCCAGAAGCAACAAGGATAACACCGCTGACAACATCTTCCGCGTTCTCAATCCCGCTAGGCTTCCCAAGCCCATCGGCGCTGCAGTCCGCGCCGACAAGCAGCGTATGGTGCCAGTACGTGCCCTGGACCGCTTTTCCGTTGCTAGGCACGATTCCGGCTGTCGTCGTATCCCCACGCTTCCACGCGGTGATGAACGGGCCCAGAATCTCCTTGTAACCCACGTGGCTGTATCCGCTGGTGTAAGCTTTGATAGACTCGCTCCCGGACACAGGCTCAGGCCAGATGTTCCCCATGTAATGCGCTTCACCGGCATCGTTCCAGGTCTGGAGCTCGAGCATATCGGGCTGCATTTTCAGAACCTGGGAGAGGCGGACTTCGAGGTTGGACTCGCCGCGGCGGTACCAGTTGTTGCCCGAGTCCATGTGTTTGTACTGCAGAGGGGAGACGCCCATGAGGAAGATCTTGGAGGCCGAGTGCGCGGCGGACATGTAAGTTTGGTCCTGGGTGGTTTCGACTTCGATTTTGCCGGAGTCGGGGTTGGGCCATGAGTTCCAATTTAGCACACCGTCTAGACTTCCCTTGTCGGAGAAGAAAGTGTCGCTGGGCGTGGCTTGGTAGAAACCAGGAACCACGAGCACATTTCCCACCGTTTGCTTGAACGAGGCCCAAGAAGAGTCGGAAACGCTTTCGCCGCCGAATGTGGAGACGAGATACTTGTCATTGTACTTGTAGTAGCTCGTCCTGGTCAGGTACGACTTCAAGACATCGGCGTACTGGCTGGGGTCCGTGAAGTAGCCCGGCGCCATGTCGAAGGAAAAGAAGAGGCCGAAACCTAGTTCGTCGGCGTGCTTGAAGAGCAGGTTAACGGTGTCGGTGGCCCATGAGTCGAAGGTGTTAATGTTCATGGCAAAGGCGTCAAGGCCCATAGCCTTGGCGTCCACGATATCCTGGAGCACGTGGGCGTCTTCGATGCCACCGATCATGTAGTGTGCAAAGCTATGAAACACATCAGTATCGGATTGGGGTGTTAATTTAGGAGAAATGATAGAAATGGCTTACACTGGTTTCCCAGCACTTTGTCGTGCGGCCGGCCGGCAGGATGCCAGAGCCGCCAGGGCGCTGACCATGAGGGTAGGAGTGAATCGCATCTTGGTGAACGCTGAACTGAACGAGTGACTTTGAACAAAAACAAGGACTATAAACAAAGACAAAAAATACCAAGAGAGTGAAGTGGTTGCTGACGAAAGAGGTACTTAACCGGTACCTTATAGTCCACACATTACGTCCATAGCCCCTTCGCGCATCCACAAGTAGCGAATGCGCAATTACTATCCCGTCAGGGTTATGCTAAATGTTGGGGCAATCCGAATCGAAACGCCGGGCTTAAACGGAACTTTCGCCCTATGGCGGGTGGTGCAGCATTCCCGTTGTTAAATTACGCGAATCCTGGGTTCTGAAACATTTAGGGGCCAAGGTTGGAAGTCCGTAGCGTCGTTTAATCCCCACCGATTGCTTATAACCGAACAAAGATGAGGGGACACTGTCACAGCCAAATAGTATAAGAACATGGATAGTCGCAGAATGTGACCGTGTACGTGGGCAGTGTAAAATGGGGGGCCTTGAAAGTGTGGGATAATCGCTGACAAGCCAAGGTCACCAAACCCCATCTTGGGTTAGTGGGCATGGGACGCCCCAGAGAAAGAACGGACTCGAGAAAGGACGTATTAGTTACCAATATTAAAGCTGTTCCCTGAATCCGTCAACACAAATGGTATCTCCTTCGCTGTAACACCAGATACTCCTAATAGTTGTGTGCACCGCATCTCACCCACATTTTGAGGTGATCTTTTCTTCATGTTGGCGCAATCGTATGCCAAACAGATCACAGAAATAACGACACCAAGAAATATCAAAATGAACCAACAAAAAGAACCGTCACCTCCAAAAGAATAACTGATATGCGGTACCTATTATACAAATTTCAAACCTAAACGCCAGGTAAGCTCTACCCCAACCAGGAGGTCGGATGCCGTGCTTCGCTATACTATGCCATACGCTACATGGATGCTTCTTATTGAGAAAAGAAAACGCTATGATGAACAAGAGTGAGAACGTATTTGGGGTTTTTGTTCATATCAAAAGGCTGAAACTGCAGAAAAAAATTGGGGGGAGATGCACGGTGTATGACGCGTGTACTCGGCTGACTCGTTAAGGGCAACTGTCTCATTAGATCCTGGTGGCCAGAGAGCATGCTGATGGCGGTGGAGAAAGAGGTGCCAGACAATGTCGCTGTTGGTAAATGCAAGCGTCCAGCGCAAAAGTCTTGGTGGGAGATATAACAAGCCTTGGAACAGTCAGTTCGAGCCCCTTTCCCCTGTCACTGGAGTGGCTAGATGGTCCTGCGAGAGATTTCACGTCCTATTAGAAGTGCTGGCTTCTCCGGTAATGATGGGAGCCTTCATTATCGTGTCGCCCTCCCCAACAATGATCGGATGTTGCGAGATGGCGCTATTTTCCATGCCGGTGTTGAGCTGCTGTGACCGTTTACTATTGCGCCTGGACTCCTTTGACGGAGGTGGAACCACCATCGCGTCTTCATTTTTTAACGAGCCCGTAAGCCACTGACCCATGTGCGTTTGCCACCTCTTGATATCGTCATGCTTGTTTTCCTCACGTAGTCTCCTGTGCCGCACAAGTCTCTCAGCTACCTGCTGCAGCACGATTTTTGGAGGAGCGTACTCCTGAAGTGCTTTGACGGTCGTCGTCCTTCCCAGATAGTCATCTGTAACCTCTTCCATCCTTGTGAGGGTTTTGCCACCTGAAACCTCCTTTGTGACGCCAGTTAGAGGATTCGTCCAAGGTCCCTTCTCCCAGTTATCCAACTTCATGTCCTGCAATCCTTTATCAACATTCAGCCTCTTGTACCAAGTGTGCTCGCCCTTCGCGATAGTTCGCATCATTTTGTGTCGGTCTTCTCCTTCCGTATACTTGATCAGGACGTTCTTAAAAACGGCAAATTTTTCGCTCCACTTCCTCATCAACGGCACCTTCCCGAACGGACCAGGCCATACCGAAGCAAATCCATCATGTGTAGTATCCGGCCTTCCTGTCCCAATCGAAAGAAGTAGCGCCGGATCATGGTCATCTCCCTTCAGCGAAGCATGCTCACTGTACGCAGCATATGACGGGTTGTTTTCACGAATTCCTCCATCTTTGAAGCCAATCTTGCCTTTTGCGCCGAAATCAGCTTCGAGCATCTTGAAGAAGAAGGGGGCTGCTGATGTGGCGCGCGTGACCTCCCATATCCGTAGCTTGTCGGCGCCCTCGTTGTACGGCGTTATCCATACAGGGGCGATCAAGGGGTTGTAGCGGTGGTCGTAGGAGCGGAGGAGGTAGGCTTCGTCGATTTGGCCGGAATGGGTTGCTGTGAGGCATATGGATTGGCAGATGCGTGGTGTTGGTGCTGGGGTGTTCAAGGAGGACGAGGATGAAGATAACGCAGGTGTGGATGTTGATGAGCCCTCCTCAGTATCAGGATCGTCGATGGTCCACGGATGCCAATCATTCCCATCGCAATCATTGTGGTGTTTGCAGTACAATTTAACGATTCTTTGCACAGCCTTCTCCAACGGCTTATGGTGATATTTTGTCGCCAAAGGGAGCACATTCCTCCTGTGCCCGAACAGATCGTCTCCAACGTGCCGGTATATATCCAAACATTGTGCTACCGTCATTCGTAGCCGGCCTAGCATGACTGCTATCAACCCTCCTGTGCTTGTTCCGTACATATAATCGAAGTAGTGGCATGGCAGGAGCTTCTCCTCGTCGAATGTGCGCGAAGAGTCCGTAACGGGTCCTTCGGTTTCCTCGAGTCGTTTCTCACAGAGAGCGACTTCGTGCATGAGGCGCTTGAGGATGAGCAGGCTAGCGTAGCCTCGTATGCCGCCTCCATCTGGTTGCGTGTTAGTAAGCTGATAAGGGTAATGTCCACTCTAGCGACTACAGTAGTACTGCGTAGAGCCGGGGCAATCCTTTTGACATTGGGCTGGAACTCCCCGGGCGGGCAAACAGATTACGCGACCATGCTGTGGTTGTTGGCGCAACGAGCTCGAAGCTTGAGATGTCGACGCCGACTTCCAAACCGCGGCAGAGGGTCGGGCCGTCCGTCGCCGAGCACCATGAAAGATTCCAGCCATAGTTCCATAGATTCGAGTCGGCCTTGCACGGTACCATGGTTGTTGGCAGGAGGGCTCTGCTGGCACCACTCGCGCGTCGCAAACAGGACACGGGAACGTGTACATACCTAGAGTGAGTATAAGATCCTCCCACGCGTTCTCCTTGGTGACTTCCATGGCCCACGTCGCTCCAGATCTATCTGAGTTACTCGCGTTCGTAGCCGTAGTGAGTATCGAAAGCGGGCGACTTGGCAAGTCGACTTGAGGTGGCTGTAACATGTTGGAATCAGCACCAGGGCTTGAGCTTGTATATCAGGAGCGTGTCTGTAAGATTGGCAGCGCGAGTAGGGTAGGGTAAGGTAGGGAGGGCAGGGTATGGTGTGGAACGCAATGTAACTGCGCGCGCTGGGGGATAGCCTGCCGATTTTAAGGCCATCAAATAAGCCTCGCCGTTTTGGACAGCGAAGCGTGTGGCTGCTTGAGGGTGCAGGGCGGAGGTCTAGCGGGAGGGGGCTTCCCCGGAACAAGAGTGGTCAAGTGCTAGGAAAACTTACCCTGATTCGCTGTTCTCTGGTCGAATATCTCTCCTTAGTTCAGCTGTGCAACTGCGCCGCCTTTGACAGCCTTCTTGCAGTGTATAAATGGCCGCGGGCTTTGAGTCACACTTGTCTGGAGTATTCGAACAGTATCTAGGAGTTCAAGAGGTGGTGCGACGGGCGTGATTAAGTAATGGGGATCATCCCGCTACCCGCGCATCCTCCGCCTGGACTCCGGGGTATCACTTGGTATCTCGAGCGCAGCATGCGCCAGCTGCTTGTCCGAAGGGAAGAAGATAGACAGGAATACAGCCAGCAACAGCAGGTGTGTGCCTGAGGGTCTGTCAATCTACGGGAGAGTCGGAAGCAAACGCCTCATGACGCCTCCTTGTGATGCGAGGGTGTGCGGGCAAACAGACTGGGGGAATCCAGGAACAGTCAGCTGGCTGGATGTCTCGTTCTGCTTCGTGACACGAAGATTCTCCACCCTCTGCAACTGGACACCGGCGGGTTATGGATATTCTACACAGCTATTGATTGTGATCTTTCCTGGACGCTAGAGCTATGGAATGCTCAGGCAGGGGTCGTTCTGTCACCACCTGCCACAACCCAACCCAATCTAATCAAGTCACTTCCCCAAATCACGTTCCACTGTGACAAACAGTTCCGTGATTGCTTCTTCAAGCTAGAATTCTGACTGCATGATAGAACCACCACTAGGGATGAAGAAATTAGTTGAACCATATAGATTAATTACCCCATGCAGTACCCAGGGCGAAGATAAAACTTTGCGTATTTCCGCTGCAGACGATTTATATTTGCCGTACCTTGTACAATATCTTACTCTGCGTAGTCTTTTATACAGAAATTTGGATTTGCAGCAGCACAAATGACCTTGCTGTAGTGGTGTAGCGCGAAGTGTGTTTTAAAAGACGTTTCTTTCTGTCCGCTTATGTCTTCGCCCACCACAACCACCATAATGTAAGCCGGCAGTAGTAGTAAGCGTCGAATAGTTGGTTAGCTGTATCGGTTTGCTGCTCGACAGCCAAGGTCTTGTTGCCAAACTGCTTTACGCGTCACGTTTGAGGGCATCTACACAGCCGAGCAGCCAGCCAATCAGCTTGCTTGCTCAATTATTCCAAGACCGGCGTTGGCCGGACGCCACAGCACCAGCCACATAGCGTCAGCGTTTGTGACGCTATCCTTTGATGTCCATCCATCACTCCACCTGCCCTTTGCTTTCCACCACAATCACCCGACGCCCCAGCCTCAGAGCCACCTCCCTATCGCCTCCCTATACAAAGCCCCGGGCTGTTCTGCGAACCGTAAACTGACCGTTCACTCAAAGCATCAACCGTTCCCAACCAAAGCCCTACGTAACTCCGTTTCACCCGCGCCCTCGCGCCCACCGTACACACGCCTACCAAAGCGCACCGTAAACATGACCTGGAAAAGCACGTCCACCACCGGCACTAATTCTTCGACCGCCAGTTCCTTGTTCGGCCTGAATGAGGAAGACAAGTCCAATATTCTGGTCTATCGGTACCGTTCCGGCAGCAAGGCACTCGAGGTCACATCGCAGCATGATCTGTGCAAGCAACTAGACGAAGGCAAGTTGTTTCCTCGCTCGATAGTTGGTTGAGATGAACCAAGGCTAACAAAGGGCGGCCTCGCAGATCCAACAACTCTACCCTACGTAAGAGTCACCAAGAAGCACATCCCCAGAGGCAACAGCCGCCTGGAAGTGCGTACTGAAGATCTCCTCCGGCCAGAGGATCTAGAAAAGTACGCTCAGAAGCCTACACTCAAATCCTCGCTCGCGAACGTAGGACTGCCCTCTGCAGCGTACTGGAAACGGCTGCTGTTCAACTCGTTTCCCGAACTATACATTGTGTCACGCTCGCCATCTGCCAGTCCTTCGACTTCGCAGAATACATCGCCCGAGAGCTCCCAGCACGTCAGTCCCAACACTACGTTTCCGGTCGATCGGCCACATCCCCTATAAGATCCCCAGACATAACGTCTCGTGATGTTAGGCTGGATTCATGGAATGTGGCTGTGTGCAGGAATTTCGAACCTTTTCTAGGCACCCTGTCTCATCACATGTCAACCTGGGTCTGGCCCTCTTTTTCGCGTCTACCACGCACCCCAGGTTTTGCCCTCAAACGCTTAGCCTCTGTCTCTATTGGATCAACGACTTCAAATACGTCTTCTTAGCGACTTAACGATACCCAACCATTGCATCTGGATCTTCGGCGGAAGGCGCAGGGCGGTGTTTATGATTTGTTTTCTCTCTTTCTTGTCTCTCTTTCGGATACAAAAGTTGGCGCAGCGGCTGTTTGTACGAAATGTCGAGCGATCGAGACCGCTGCTCTCGCTTGTGGTTTCTAGAATATGAAATGACTCACGCACTATTCAATCTATTCATAGCGCTGGCCATTCGGTCCGTGCTAACAACATCCTGTGACCACATTAGTGCATAACCTCACATAGTGCTAATAGCAAGAAGTATCATAATAGCTGCCACTTTGACTTGTTCTCAAGCAGCAAGGCCGAATTAAAATCAGTCAGGTCAACCGTGTATACTAGAGATGTGAGGCTAAAGTATTAGGCTTCGTAGTCAAGTACATAACTAAGAATGAATTGTGATCTAGGTCTGCATACATTGCTCAAACCAGCAGCATGAAAACGAAGCACAGGACAACGCTCGTATGGCGATCAGCTCAAGGACTCGGTGTGGATTCGACTCGGTATATGAAACATCAACTCAGCCTATCGATTATCTTGACATTAGCTCAATTGTATCGAGCACAAAGCAACATGTTTACGCAACAAGGCACACTGTAGCTCAACAGCCCAACACAGCCGATCTAGAAGGCAACAACCTTGTTCTCCCCCGCCATCTCACTCCCCGGCTCCCCCTCTCCCGCCGCAGTCTCCCGCCGCTCGCCTTCTTCCTCCTTCGCTTCCGTCTCGTCGGATGACGAGGAAGAGGACCCCTTTCTCGAGCTGCGCCTTGGCGCCTCACTTCCTGCCAGTGTCTCCCCGTCACTCTGCGTCCCATATGCCTCCTCAGTCGCGCCATCGTAGCCGTACTCGATGTCGCTGTTTGTGCGGACGTTGGTTTTCTGATCATCCGCAATTTCTTCTTCTGTGCAATCCGCGTCATCTCCCTCGTCAGCAGTGTAATAATCATCATCCTCATCAACGTCTACCTCTTCGTCGGGTCTGGGGAGGCAACCTCCCCCTCTAGCGGACTGTTGGCGAACAACACTGTCGTTTCTCTCCGGTCCGTCATCGGCTATACCCTCATCGTCGAAGTTAATTTCGGAAGCGAATTCGTACCCCATGCCTTCCAGCTCCTTGCTCAATCTCTCCCTATTTTTCTTTTCCTCTCCCTCGTTGCCATTTACCCTTCTCCCAGCAACCTTACGCCGGTCTAAAATATCCCAGTACTCATCTTCCGTAGAGTTTATATTTCTTATCCACTCTAGCACCCTCTTCTCTTCCCACGACTCGAGGACGTCTTTCGCGCGTCGATCGAGATCACTCTTCCCCATCTCCACATCCTGCTTCCAAAGCTCCACAAGTCCCTCGTCACGATCAGCTATCGCACGGGGCAAGAATCCCCGCGGACCAGCCATATATCGATCTAGTTCCTCTGTGAGGAGATAGCGGTGCCAAAACACAGACAGAGCATCATCTCCTTTCCTCAGCTCCGCGTTCCTCTCCACATCCAGGGTGCTTCTCAAGGGGTAAGTAGACACAACAGTCTTCGCAAACCTCCTGTACGCAAGATCTATGAACACCTTCCCACCCAGCGGCTGCCACGACGCGTCTTGGATACGTGTCTCGTATATGTCGAGCAGTGTGCATACATCGGCATCGAAGCACTGTGAGATAGTAAGTTTTTGCTGGGATGTGGTAGCGGTAGCGAGATCGTGGTGGTAGTTTGTAACGAGATTCTTTATGAAGAGGGTCCAGGCTGTTATGAAGCCCTCTCCGGTCACTAGGGAGGAGGCGAATGGTATGTCGGAGGCGGAGAGCAGCTTTCTGGGACAGAATGCGGGTTTGCTAGTCGAGGTGGGGATGGTTGGGCGAAGGCATTTCTGGGAGCAGGATTTCCGATGAGGTTTGGGAGACAGGGGTTTGGGCATGTTCTGTGTAGTGTCTTTTCTGTGAGATAAATCTCTAGTACGGCATAGCGTTCGGCGTTTCGAATTGTCGTGGTGGTATACCCTGGCTTGGTGTTACGCATAATACGATATTTTCCTTTGCGACGCGTAATAGCTGTGGTATGGTCGAGATGATATTTCAGAAGACATGACAAAATGAAGAAAGAAGAAGGAACAGCGAGAGGGCGCAAAAAGAAAAAGAATTGTCAAGTTCGGTCTGCACTGCTTAGTGCAAGATGGGATCCTAAGTTCAATGTGTCAGAAGCTTGAGAAAAATTGCCATTTGGTGAGAGAACGCTGTTATCTTCAAAGATGCAGAAGCGAATTCAACGTTCTGTGTATAAAAAAAGATAAAGAAAAGCCCTTTGACGCGACTACCTAGCACTCAAATCTGCCCACTACAATATTCTGTTGCAACTAGCAGAAGTGCGCGCAAATTTTAGTAACTATTTTGCTCATATTCTGTGGAAAAGCCGGGGCAGCGAGCGTCGGAAGGGAATAGCATGTTATCTATCGCTAGAGGTAATAGGTCCGACTAGAAACTTGTTGGTGCAACTGTAGCCGTATAGTGAACAGCTAACAGTAATGGTGCGAACATCCCTGAGCAACCAAGGTAGCATAAGTTGAAACTCGTTTCCCTCAAAAAGCGTTGTTAGACTCTAAAGAAATGTCAAATCTATGAAAAGGCTGGCAGGTTCCCCTCATGCAATAGGGGCGTTTAAGAGACTTTTTGAAGTAGAAGATAGCGATGACTTAGGTGTCATTTACGCGGTGTAGGTAGCACCCATAAGTGGCAGTCGAAGGACGGAACTGGCCGGCAGCTACAGCAGGTCTTTGCAAATTCAGCTTGATTCTCCTGCCTCTTTTTCTAGATCTACCTGTCTGTCCTATATATTCTTCTTAGAGGTGAGAGAAAGGTGTAGAAAATAGTAGTGTCCAGAGAAGGTTACTGCTAGAGAGCACATGGCCGGGGCAGTGGCACAGTGGACCAACCTGCCCAGCACGCGCGAAATAATTCTCTCTTTCCGAAAAGGATAAGGTCTCGTGAATGCTACCTATAGACATCTGTCAGCATGTTCTGGTGCTTTGGCCGTCCAGAAGTGACGCCAAGACTTGCGATTACATAAGGGCCCTGGTTGCGAAACCTACCACTGAAACTCTCATAGGTCTGCAACATTAAGCCGACCCAAGGAATTGTAGCTCCAAATCCGGATGTCGCATCGATGGGTAATGGCCGTAAGCGTAATAAGGAGCTAGGCTGGTTGCTTTCGTGGTAGGCCATTGCAATCTCAAAACCTGAGGCTTGATCTCAACAGATCGTCTGAATGAGTCGCCACTTGAATGGAAAATCCTTGCTCCTATAAGTGAGAAGGAATAGTTGGGTCATCCTCAATCGTGGAGAGCGAGACGAGCCGATCATCCGCAGAGTAACCATCTCGCTAAACAATTGAAGACATCTGAATTCACCAACACACCCTTTCGCACTTTCCTGCTACCACGGTTGTGTCATTGATGGAAGGCAAAGACGGGTCGGACTGTACGAGGCTGTCGAGTACGATTCTGTTGGAAGATGGTGTCTTAGTTCGTATCGTGCGACTGTCACGAACACGTTGCCGACTGGCAGTGGTAAATTGGTAGCAAACAAGTCGGACCTGTACTTGTGTCTATTGTGGATGATTATATGATCAGCAGAAGTACCAGTGACGCCTTTTCTTTAAAGTAGCGGCGGCATAGTGTATAAGAGCGCGCAGGATCAAGAGGCATCCAGCACCGCTTCCTATACTCACAAGCGCTCTCTAGAATTCGATTGGCTCCTCATACTCCGCCACCTGAGGTTTTGCTTTGTCACTCACTATGCACTCCACCCAACAACTGAAGTCTCGAATGCCGTATAGCCGGTACGGAGACGACACGCGAAGTAACTTCAGCGGCGCTCTACGAAGGCGACATACTAGCCTCGATGCAAATTTTGACGACTTTTCAATTGAGGACAGCGTGATCACCAACAAATTCCGGCCGCTTCCAAACTCCTGGTCTGGCCGCACATTGTACTTTGACGAGACAATTGGATTACTCGACCGGGGAATTGAAGCGGCAGATAAGCACATCAGGCCAATACAAGAAGTGTTTCAGAAGGAGGTGGCGGGTATACGGTTCTACACCACGCAGAAGATTGTGGACGAGCTGTGGGAACTGAGATTAGACATCAAGCCCAAGGTTCATCGCCGGAACTCGAAGAAGGAGGAAGACGAGAATGAAGGCGTAGAAATGGAAGAGATGGTGCAGAGGAGCAAGCAGGCTAAGCAGGCCTGGGCAAGGATCGACAAGGCTTTGCAAGCGGCTGCTAACGGCACGAAGACAGCTGTCAGTCCTAGGAGGCGAAACATCAAGAAAGCGGATGACAAGTCTGGGATTGAAAGGACGGTATCGAAGCTTCAGACCTCGGGGTCTCAGTGTCTAGATCTCTTGGCGAAGTCGAAGAAGAAGTATTCCGAGATTGAGACGCTGCTGAAAGAGCTAGACTTCTTGAGACAGATCATCGAAGAGTGGAAAGAATTCGCGGATGCAGGAGGAGAAGATGAAAACGAGAATAAATATTGAGGACCTGTGAAGTGGGGAAATGTCACCAAACCTGCGTCACGTTTGTTGAGCGGCGGTCTGTTATGCTTACTGCCCAAGTCTTAATTTATTATTCGCTACGGCCGACCAATTACTGATTTGGTATTTTTGCTGACGGTTGTGATAAAACTGAAGCTCCTGAGCTCATCAAAGCTTCCAACCTATGCTCTGTTAGCTTGTTGATGATCAAGATGGGCATGCGCATCTCTTACTCCACTTCGACCTTTCTGCATTCAGCTTGACAATGTTGACCGGATCTCCAACGCTGAGAACCTGAGTTCCATTCTTCGGGTTCCAGAAACTGTATCGGCCAAATATTGGAGTCCATTTGTTGCCTTCATCAACTCTGCGATTCTTCTGTAACTTCTTCAATATCTCTCCAGATGGACCACTACCAGGCTGTCCAGTCTTGTAGTCTACATTGATGCTTACACAACGTCCACAGTTGTGTGCCATGGTGAACTCCGCGTTGTTGATTGCGATTTTGCCCCAAAAGTCTTCTTCCCAGGGTTTTTCTGCGCCTTGAATGACAAAGTTTGGTCGGAATTTGGTGACGTCCATATCTTCGCCGTCTGGTAGCAGTGATGAGACATCGTCGAGCGAAGTCTTGGAAACAATCAGGTAGGGTGCGCAGTCCGCGAACGTGATCTGCTCACCTGACAAGTCTGACGAGCCTAAAAGGTTTTTCGACATGGCTGATAGCCATGAAGGGTTCTTTGCTGGGATCATTTCCTCGAACAGAACATCTCGGAGGTTGTCGCCCAGGTATGCAAGGATAACGTTAGTACCAAAACACGACGAGAACCAGGAATTGTATTCAGCTGGCATCTTGAAGGCGTTGGTCGAGCTCCTGTGCATTGTAATTCGTATGGAATCCAGCTTCTCTGTGTCTGGCTGAAGGGGTATCTCGAGTGTGGTAGACTGCCCTTTTGTAGAGCCAATGAACTCAACCATTATGGAGCCTTTGCTGTTGCCCTCGGGTAGATTAATATCGGTAAGGAACTGTGTCATCTGTGGATAGTGGCACACATCCATATTCTTGTGGTCATTGGCGTCATTGGCGTCATTGTTGAGCTCTACGATCATGAACCGGCGATCATATGCTAGACCATGTTTCGTGGCAATGGCTTTGGTGACCTGTGTCGGACGTAGAGACTTAATAGGGTACACATAGATCTTTGCCGGATATTGTCAATGGATGCAGTGAGCGCGAGGGCCGTGTAAGACAAACCTCGCTTATCTTCAATTGTTTCGACGCAGATGTAAGGGGGTGTCGAGGTGTCACTCTGTGGTAAACAAGGAGAGTAGTGAGTGCCAGGAAGCCAGAAGCGAAGAGGAAAACATGGGATGCGACGTAGGAGACGGTAGAATCGAGAACGTGTGAAGCCATGCTTGATGGTGAGATGAGAAGAGGTTGATGCTATTGTGTGTGTAGCCCAAATATTTGTATGCAAGCTGCGACTCGTGCCCTGCGCCCTATGGTCGACTAACTGATGGATAGCTTTACTTGGAGGGCGAGCGGGAGCGGGGTAGCTAGCTATCAACTGATTGCGCTAGGCAGTCTGAGCCGTCCAGTCGCTCTTTCTGTGGGAGCGTACATACCCGCCTCTGCGGCTTAGTTCTTTCTGCGAGTATCGCTTCCTCTTTCGCAGAACGGAGAGACCGATTAGGGCGGCTGATTGGCCGTCTGTTGTTCGTCACGGGATGCCTGCCCACGAGTTGTTCCTGGAGGCGATTTTGCGGGTCAGCACGCAGCCGCCGCAGGGGCGGAGATTTTTTGGAGGACGGCAAATCAAAACGAAGATGCTGTTTCTTGCGAGAAACGGCGTTCAAGGGTGAGGGTAGAATAGTGATGCAGCCTTGCTGTCGTTGGTTGGGGCGGGCCACGCGGAGTGTGGCGGTGCCGCTGGGGCTTGGCTGTGACGTTGTTTTTCCCTGGTTGGGTTGTGGTGCAGGGAACCCAGACCTCGCCTTCCGTGAATATGCCTGGCGAGAGTTGACAAAGAGTGACAGAGACACTCGCAATAACTGTTGCTACTGCTGCTGCTGCTGCACAATCCTACGCGTGGACGACCTCTGCGTTCTATATCTCCTAGGCGCCTCGCTAGCTCTCGCAACCTCTACCAGATTCTACCTGCAATTCGTCGCGCACCTGTCAGCCTCGTCGCCGGACCCTCCACAAGCGACCATTCACTGCTTAGTACTCCGCTGGCACTGCGACCTCTACGGCTCTCCACCACTTCAGGCTTCAGCCAGCAAAGCGTCTGCCAGAACGCGCACGCCCAGGAGCTGACACCTGCACGCGCACTCACAAACGCCGACTGATCTTGGCTCGCGAGGCAGCCCCCAACTCTCCGCGCGACTCTTCAGAAGTACCAGCCGCTGCGCCAGACATTCCTACAACATGGCAAACAGCGGCATCAGGCGGAAGGACACCACAAAGGGCCCGCCCCTGCGCATTCTATCACTAGGTAAGTCTACTTCCCCAAGGCTGGACTCAGATATCAGGCACTAACGCGGGGCTGCAGATGGCGGGGGTGTGCGTGGGTACTCGATGCTCATCATTCTCCAGGAGCTCATGCACAGAACCTTTGTCGAAACTGAAGGCAGAGCCCCCAAGCGACACGAGATACCGAAACCATGCGACCATTTCGACCTTATTGCGGGCACGGGAACAGGAGGGTTGATTGCTATTATGCTTGGCCGGCTGCGGCTGGACCTCGATACTTGCAAAGATGTATACATACGGATGACCAAAAGAGTGTTTGAGACTGACAAAACCTTTGCCGGAATACCTTACCGGTCGACCTTATTCAAGGCCTCTAAGCTCGAGGAGGCCATCATGGAATGCGTACGGGAACACACTATCTACGACGACGAGGGCAATGATAGTCATAATGGGTTGGGATCATCCACAGATGTGAACACGCCGATGACGCCAGGAAGCGCAATGCCGTCTGGTATGCATAGGAGCCCCAGCAGCGCGAGCAGATATAGTCAAATTGGCATGACACCTGTCAACATGCGCATAGCTGCCTTGAAGTGGGGAAACCCACACGCCCAGCTCTACGACACGAGAGAAGAGCGAACGAAAACGTGAGTGACATCTCTCTAATGGATAGGTCGCATATTTCAAGCACTAACGATTTGCAGGGCTGTCACAGCTGTCTACAAAGGCACCAAGAAACCTGGCACTGGCCAGATCCTTCTCCGCTCTTACGACTCGCGAAAGGAAACCTCTGTTGAGCCCAAAGCGACTATCTGGCAAGCTGGACGCGCAACTTGTGCGACTGCACTCGCCTTCAAACCCATTCAAGTCGGCCAATCTGTGTTCTTAGACGAAGGTTTTGGCAAATACAATCCAGCACCACAAATCCTTGACGAAGCTGTATGCAACGAATGGCCTGGGCGCGAGGTCGGCGTGTTCATCAGCATTGGCACGGGAAAGCGACCAGAGGGCACAAACCAACAGCAGCATCTTTGGTGGGAGGGCTTCGTCTCCAGCGGCATGGGTGATTTCGCGGAAGCCAGGCGGAAACTAGTGAGCAAAATCGAGGACTGCGAGAAGACACACCAGGCAATGAAGGACAACCTCGCGAAACGACAAGTCAACCCCGAGAATTACTACCGTCTGAACGTCAGCGTAGGGGTTGGAGAATTTGGCATGAACGAGTGGAATCGCCTGGCCGAGATCAGCACAAACACGCGCATGTATCTCTCAGAGTCCACCGTGCAAAGTTCAAATCTTGATGCGGCTTCCAAACTCGCTCGTATACATCGCGCGAAGCAACGGTGGGACCGCGCTGAGAAGGGACATGGTACAACACCCCTTGTGAACCCCTGGGAGCCCCCCGACCGCCCTCTACCCAATGTTCCAGACCCAACACATTTTGCGGTAGAACTCCCAGCAGAGGACGTTGTGTCCCAGCCCTACCGGCAGCAGGACCCCGATCTTCTTTCAGCGCACTACCACCGACCCTCTGACAACGACAAATATGTCGTTGTTTCCTCAGATGAGTATCCTCAGTTTGTCCCGTCGGAAATCCCTCCACGTCACTCAGGAGAGTACAACTCGAAACGTCGATCTGGCGAGCTGTTCACACATGGAGCTGTCAACTCAATCAGCTCGGTAAACAGCTCTCCACAAATTGGCGACGGAGAATGGAGGCGGCAAACTCCCCCGCCTCTACCTCCAAAGACGCCGCTGCAGGGTGAACGACCAGGACATCAGCATTCGCTGTCTGGTCCACATAATCTACCCCCTGCAAATACGAGTCCCTCGAGACCGCCACCTGGCGGGCCGCTGCCGTATCCAGATACCGACGGGCCGCCGCCTGTGGTAAATAAGGCGAGGAAACCTGAGTACTCGCGTTAGACGTTAGGTGTCAGACTTTGGATGTAATGGGGATGCAAAATGTAGACATGTCGATATGTGCTATGAATCTCTCACACGCGATCTGTTTTGCCATTACGCTTTCAACGACGGTTCGGGTGGTTTTGTCAATATTGCACTATGATTTGATACGATTCGGTGCTTGAATGATTGCTTCAACGAAAGTCCTGGAGTATAGTGTCAGAACGCAGTTATAGATACCCTTTCAAATATTTTCTCTATAATTTTATTGTCTGTTATACTATTATCTCTTGCTTAATTATTTGAATCGACCATCGCTGTGGGATTCCTGATGCTGGTGTTCTGAGTCTGCCTTGATGTTTTATTGTTGTTCTCCTCATCTATCCTTGTGACAAGAACCACGCTAGCAAGCATCTGAATCTTTCCCTCACTAGCCGTTCAACTTTCTCTTTACACCCCAGATTTCAGTTGATGGGGTTTCGGCCCCGTTGAATTCTTTTCCCACACCCTTCCTTCTACGATTAACAGTTCTTTATTAAAGGGGGTACGAAGCGCACATAAGTTTCGGGTGCTGCACGGTGGTTTTTGCGAAAATGATAAATGACAGTTTGCTCACCATAGCCCTCCGTAGCCAAGTTTAGTGGCGTACGCGATGTGTGCGGACGTGGTTGTGGCTATGTCAGACTGAACAACGACGATCGATAAAGTTGCAGCCCAGTCGCAAATTCAGTTATCTCTCGTTTTCCTCAAAACATTACGACCTCTGATTGTTCGATATGCCGATAACGTTCGGTGCCGTTGGGGATATCATCTCCGTTTGCCTGCTCGTCAAAGACCTTGTCGACGCCCTGGACAAGACGCGAGGCTCCAAGGCTGAGTACCAGTCCCTCACCCAAGAGCTGAGAATATTGGACCGCGTTTTACTGGAAATCGATTTGCTAGCGCGGAGACATGAGGGAGGAATTACTCCCGAGCTGGAAGCTCTTTGCAAGACGGCCAGAAAAGCCGTGGATCGATGTAATGAGCTAGTTAGTGACTTCCTTCGGCGAATCAAGAAATACCAAAGTACTCTTGATGAAAATGTAACCAAATCAAACTTCGTCAAGGAAACCGCTATGAAGTTGCGATGGCGGATTGGCGAAAAAGATGCTGTCGAGAAGTTCAGAGTGGAGATCGCTGGAACGAGTGCGAGTTTACAAATGCTGTTGGCGACAGCGAGTGTGTAAGTCTCGCCTAGAAACAAATGAAGAAAGAACAAAATGAACTAATTGGTGTATGCAGTACCTTGATGGACATAAACAAAACGAAACTCGACGATCACATCAGCGGCTTTCAGCAGCAGAACGCCACCAGCCTTAGCAAACAAGATGCGGTACTTGTGTCCATCCAGGGCCGTATCGAAGACACAAATCGATTGATTAGTGATAATACCTCAGCCACAAGTAAGATCGCCGACGCGCTTCGACTCGACTGGCTTCGTCAACTGGGTGCAGAGCTGAAAGGATATATGCGTCGCATTATCGCAATGAACATTGCCACATACCACGCAGTTATCAGTATTCAAACGGCACTTCCCAGTCATCTTGAACGAGGTCTGATCGAGGAACCTTTCATTCTCGAAGACGCCATCGGCCGAGTAGCCCCCGTGCATTTGCAATTTGTCACATCCTGGGATGCTTTCAACGCTGTGCTCGAAATTCGATTCAGAGATATTCAGGGTTTCAAGAAGGTCCAACACAAGCAGTATGGATTGCAAGAGAAAGCGACGGGACGAGATATCGACCAATCCAGACCATGGCACAGAGCATTTCTTCCAGGCCAGCGGATTGACATGAGCTTCATATGCAACTTGGAAAGCAGTGGCGACGCGAAAGAGAGCGACGTTACTTGTCCTGGATGCCAGGTCCCTTCCGCAAGTCTAGCGGACGTTGATATTCAATGTAACAATTGCCGAATGTGGTTTCGGAGGATTACTATCATAGAAGACGTCGACCCCCCGCCTCACACACCTGTTCCGACTCCATGGAGGTCGAAATCAGAGTTTGGAAAATCGGGATTTACCGGCATTGTGAGTGGTCCAGTGCGGCCTGGAAAGAGAAGACTTGCGCCTAACGATGTTGATGGGGACGATGACCCGAGGGAGTTCAAGAGAGTGAGGATGATTTCCAAAAAACGACAAATCAAGCAACGTCACTTTGGGAACATCAGTGCGAATGGTGGCCTGAAGACCTTCTCAGCTCTTTCCAACTCAGACAGCCCAGCGATCAGCACCCTTCACTTTCCCATGCTGAAGATCAAGGGCATAATGATGCCAGGAGATGTCGCGGCCAAACCGGAGGCGAGTAAAGAAGCCCTTCTAGATCAGGCCGAGGTAATAAAAAGAGATCTAGAAATAGCCCGCCAAATGGGACTATTGGGAGTGCTGAAAGCAAAGTCTGGTCTGGATGTACCCGTTCCTCACTCCGAGACTGTCAGTAATCGTATCTTCTCCACGTCTGCAGACACCAACGAACCAACCTCACCTCCCCATAAGCACGATACCAATACCTGCCTGGACATGTTGTTCTGCCACGATTGCGGCGGAAAGTGGTGCAAATATGAGCACGAGATCGCCTGCCCTGAATGTGGATCAGACTTTACGGAACTTACTAAGGACAGTGTAGACAGTCAGAAGGCGCTTTCGAGGGCAGCTGAGGGAGGGGACAATGTCTTAGTCACGCTGCTGCTGGAAGCAGGCAAAGTTGACGTCGACTTGAAAGATAGAGGTGGGCGGACGCCGCTATTATGGGCGGTATTAAACGGGCACGAGGCCGTAGTTAAGATACTTCTGGATACAGGCAAGGTGGACGTCAACTTGAAGTTTGAGGGCGAACAGACACTGCTATCATGGGCAGCATTGAACGGGCACAAGGCTATAGTCAAGATGCTGCTAGATTCAGGCAAGGTAGACGTCAACTTGAAGAACGGGAGCGGATGGACGCCGCTATCATGGGCAGCATTGAACGGGCACACGAAGGACAAGTACGAGGAGGCGGAATTGATATACAGACAGACGCTGGCGCGACAAGAGAAAGTTCTTGGGGTAAAGCATCCAGATACGCTGACGACCATGAGCAACTTGGCGTTGGTGCTAGACAGTCAGAGCAAGTACGAGGAGGCGGAATTGATGTACAGGCAGACGCTAGAGCGGCGAGAAAAGGTTCTTGGGATAGAGCATCCAGACACGCTGACGAGCATGAGCAACTTGGCGTTGGTGCTAGACAGGCAGAGCAAGTACGAGGAGGCGGAATTGATGTACAGGCAGACGCTA
>BLYF01000125.1:233581-246978 GCA_014905255.1 Herpotrichia juniperi
CAGTGACCGGATTAGTAATGATGCTGTACTCTATTAGAGCGGCTCCCAATATATTTAAGTTCTATGGTTTGGACTCACTGCTTTGGCTGCTTCACAGGAGGGATGGGAAGCGCCTGGCGGTAGATCAAAGAGTACTCGGGGCTTATCCAATCTTTTCCTCTTCTTGCCGAGTCACCTGGGTCTTCCTCAATTTTACTGAGAGCTTCCTCTTCTCCAGCGGGGATTTCAGAGAAGAATCGATCCTGAGCGAACGAGGAAGTAAAGAGGGAAAGCCCAAAGGCTATTGGGACATATTTCAACAACATCTTGTATGATGCGTATTCAATGAGATGATAAGAAGAAGAATGAGGGTTGTCCAGGTCGTAAATGGGGTTGAAAGCACTTGAGCGCTGGCTGATGTCCTTCAGTCTGGATCTAGAGCCAGTATATATACACAATTTACTTCCACACACTGTAAAATACTCCCGCGTCTTCTTCGACATTCAATGCCGAAGGATCATGCCGTTCACTCTTTCGTCAGATAGAGGCTTGTCGCACTGCATTGAACTATTGCCTTCAGGGATAGGGCGCTATCCCTCCGCTACTAGCTGCGGCCATTTGAAAAAATTGCATGGGAACATGAAAGCAACGTCCCAAGTGTTACACGAAGAATGCCGGATATTGTTTACTACTATGGAAGACCCTCCGATGAAGTCAGGGTACCATGTAGATGAACTGAGTCAATGGCTATGCGCCAACTGATGGGTATTCGGGAAGGACCGGAGACGCCCCCAACACACCCTTCCTCGTAGAGCTTATGATGGAAGAAGGAATGCTTAAGTTTTATTACACTCCCAGCCCCGATGAACTATTCATCTAGGTCTTTCAAATGAAAATAGTGACTGTTTAAAATCGTACTCGGAGAACGACTGGGCACTAAACTAGTCACAATTCATGTCGATCAATAATTTTGAGTCAGACTAGGTGAGATATAGCCCTGTAAAAAAGAGGCATTTCACTCCGACTGTAGTGATAGCTCGCAAAGGATGCAATAATCAAAAGTTTGAGTATACCGTAGCTGCTTAAAACGATCCAGGTCCGCAATCACGTCTTCTGATATGTTCAATTAGTCAATCGGAGATCTGTAGCAGTGGCGATGGATGAAGAAGAGATTGCGGTAACTTCGAAATCAACCCACATAATACGAAATCAGCCTGCAATAATGTTGGTAGAGAACACTACATACCAATGAAAAAGCTGGCCTGAAGCCGCTCTTTGATCCTAATTATATTGATGTTGCATCATTTGGTAAGTGGTACCCCTTGAATGGGACAAAGAACCCTTGGAGATAGTCCGAACCAAGACTATGAGCTACAAAAATATTACCGTTTTGGGTACCATGAGTGCTCTCTAAAGTGTTTAGGTGGGGCAAATTTCAGGGTGGAATGGTCTTCTACGGCCAATAAAAGATGCAGTATGAATGCCAGAATGGCCCGTATAATCATCTGACCGACTTGGCGAAGCACAATTCTAATTCATGCTGGCGGAAACTAAGTTAGCCGCTGTGTGTAGTTTCGACTATTGAACTTAGCGGAGAGTTGACAGCTTGCCAAGCGCCAGGATGCACACCAACGGGAGGATACGAAACAGGGATCGGTCACGCGTTCTTATTACCGCCGAAATACCCTCTCCTGAGGAATTTATCGATGAATTGGGAGCTAGTATACATATGTGTTGAACATCTGAACCCTCCTGTGAATAGTCTTTGTTCAGAGAAGTACATAACGCGTGCGTCAAAATGGTACAAAGAAATAACGGGGTTGCTAGTGCTAGATTTGAAGCTGAAGAGAGACAGCAAGATGCAGAACCTCTTGATGTATTTCCGGAGCCGAGGGGGTGGAGAGCTCTTGGCACGCTAAAACGCGGAAGCCACCCGCGGATGCATGACTGAAGGTTGGAGGCGAATCTTGGCCGCGGCTTGGCCCGGTGCGTAGGCACGGGGTTGGGGAAGCTTGTGACGTCCCACATCCTAACCCTTGTTACAATAGTAGCAGATATGCCGAATCTTGGAATGTTTGTTCTTACTTCTGTCTGGCGAGATCAAGCATAAATGCTGCTGTATTCATCGAAAGCATTATTTAGAGGTTTCAGAAGATCAAGCCCAACATGCACCGACGTAGCTTCAATTTGAAAGAGCATCGTAACTGACCCTTCATTGTTCGGGTCAAGTTATTAGATTACTAGCACTAAAGCATTACTGGTAACTGGTTAAGGGCATGAATGGTTATTCCGACAGAATGGATGCCAATCTGACCCTTCAACTTCTCTAGACTTTCTCTGGGAGCCAAGGGCGCAGCCATACATTTTTTCAGGGGCGATACTATGTTTGGCTATTTTCCGTCTAGCTTCTACCTAGGTCGTGTGCCATTTTGAGCAAATGTTGAAGGATGTGGATTACAATGCATGTCAGTGTGATAGCTACGTGCAGATACGCACTATTGAATAGCTAGAACTGAGGCATTCTGACAAGGTCGGCACTTCGAACTGTAAGGGGTTGACAGGGTCAGAGATCAAGAATACAAGGAAGATAGAATTCTGTACTCTAATATCGTCCGAAGAATAGCCAGTAGTGTGCACTCAGTAAATAGTATAAAGGGGGGCTGGTTCACAGGATGAAAGCATCACCTTCAGCTGTGTCCAGATCTTTCAGAACTTCAAACTCCAGTACGCTCTCTTATTTACAATGGCTCAATTCAATATGCTTTCACTTTGCCTTGCAGGCCTTCGGCTCCTTACACTCCTCCCTTGGGTTAATGCCCAAGACGCACCTCTTTTTATCCAAGGCGGATTGGAAGATGCGAGTGCAGTGGACGCAACCTTCAACACGGGTGGCACAATTTCTATCAATGGGTTTACCATCGATGTGCCTAAAAACATGTTGGTCCAATTCCCAGCAGCATGGGTGCCATGGAAAGACTTTGTCACCGACAAGGCTTCCATGTTAGGATATGAGATCAATGTGAGAAATCACTACCTCTACCCTTTTTTACAATCCATGGCTAACTTTATGAAAAGGTAATTGGCAATTTTCTCAATGGGAAACCTATCGCAGGTCAAATTCTCGCATACCAGTTTTTTGAGGGGCTCAATAGCGGTTTCATTGAGTCAATCAATTTCCAGGATGGTAGCCTGAAGATTGCATCAGGGCCGACAGTTCGCATCAGTGATCCCAATGCTATCTTTTCGGTTGGCTATTCTGGTGCACCACTGTTCACCGCCGACGATGAGAGTCCAAGCATCTCTTCCTTTTCAGGATTTCCTATGTGTATCCCACGCAGCTCGTCTGATCCTCTTTGTCCAGCTGCCAACCGCCCTTTCCAGGGCTCGGGAACATTGTAAGTGAAACCATGCCCTAGTTGACAAAACCCACGAAGGAGTGTGCTAACGAACTTGCAAATACACAGCTCAGCTCCTGATCCACTTAGTATGGTACCATTTCTTGCAGGAGACTTCATCACCTTTGCCGGTATTCGACGGGGCGACCAATTTATTGCCTTCAGCATTGTCGCCCAAAATGTCATGATCACAACCCTCGGAGATCTTGTGTATTTGCGCATGGAACTCGGCCTTCTGGGAATCGATAACCCCAGCCCCAATACAGAGCTAGCAGAGTCTCGAGTGAGTATTTAACATCCTCAGACCCAACGCTAACGATTTACTAAATCCCATTAGTTCTTAGGCTTTGCCTCAAACCCTAGAACAACAGTAGCGCTCTACGCAATGGATATTGATCCGTGCACCGGCGCAGTAACGGATCGTATCATCGCCTCGATCGGCCTACGCGGTGGTCGCAATGAACAAAACAAATTCGAATATCGGTCTGACATCATCAGTGGGTATGCGCGCGAGTATCGCGTTGTCGCTGAAATTAACGGGATACCCAAGACACGTGTAACGAAGAATGGGATCCTGGCTGGCACATATGTGCAGCCAGTGAACGTTTGGGTGCACGCAGAACAGCTAATCCCAGGCACTGCTCCTCCAGCGAATGATTTCAGCCAGATGCCGTGGCTGACCCTTGGTGTGGGTGTTGACGAGAATGGCAACCTCTGGGGGCCTTTGGATCCATTTCCGCAAACTGGTGTATTTATTGAAGCTCCTCAGTGCGGAAACACTGCGCAGATAAGTTTTGAAGGAGACAAGCTCAATACGACCTGGGTGCCTTCTGGTGAGTCTTTGCTCCGCTGTACATGTAATGATCGCAGAATAAAGATTACTAACCAGATTGCATTTAGCTCTACTACTCAACGGAACTTTGCCCCTAAACTCAACAGATGCTATCGCTCCTACCGCGTCTGTGGTGGAATCTGCCAGCTCTCGACCAACAGAGAGCTTAATTCAGAAGCGTGGGGTTCCCAATGTGCGCTGGCTGTCTCGAGCACGCTTTGAAGCTAAGATATTGCCTGTTATTGCGCGTTCCTAAACCGGGAAATAAGAACGGTCTCTTTCATATTAGTTTAGGATACAACGAAGGATGGTCCCTTTTTATTTGTTTGATTTTGGTAGTATAGTATTTCTATAAGACGATAAAGAAGCTAGCTAGATATGGTCATAACAATTAGTCTAGCCATTTCTCTACTGAGGACTTTGCCTATTACATATCTCTGGGAGGCGATATATGTTTAAGATGTCGTCAACCACACGTCGTGGTCTTAAGGTATGAGCTGGGAGCAGATAATACAAACTCATCAATTCAGTACCAGAGATTTCTGTTGAAGGTTCACGTCTTAAACGAGATTCTAATGACGATCGGCGAGACCGAGTGATGACTGATAATTCAAGTGTAGAGTATTCAAGAATAATTTAGCAAGAGTAGTTATGAATCCAATATAATTAGAACTAAACTCAAAACTAAAAAACAGAAAGATGAATAACTATAGATTTAATGAAGTATTGCGAATCTCAAAAATATACAATTTTATTAAAGGTGGATATGCACTGATTGGAATATGGAGGCTGTCTTTAAGGCGCCAATTTTTTTTTTTGGCAGTGAGGATTCCGTCCGCTCAACCAAGCATGCAGCCACTACATTAGTTCTCATCTAAACTACGTATTTAAGGGTGTTAGTTTGGATCAACATTGTATTGGTGTTGATGTGCGGCGCCACAAACCGTACTGTCCTCTTCTTTTGACGACGTAATTAGAAGCTGTCTCTTGCTAGGCCTCGGAAAGCGGGATCGATTAGAATGGCTAGTGTCTACAATAAAGCGAGCCCATTGGTCTGATCGAGTTCGGCCGGAGGAAGCGGTCAGCTAGCGTTTGCTCTCTAGCACGGGAAGTTAGCGAATCGAGGCTTAGAAGGGCTTAGTGACTTACTCGGTTACACAACAAGCGGGGTAGCAAGTAAAATCTCACATACATACTGGGCCGCAAGGGTAAGTTTTTGATGTGGCTGATTTCCAAGACGTGCCAACCAGGCCAAATTAACGAATACAAGGGCCCAACAACCGGGATAGTAAGCAGGGCCCATTTAAAGGGTATCGAAAATTTACCCCTGCGACCACAGTATGCACCTGGAACACGGCCTCCTACCATCACTATCTGAAATTGCGATTCAGCTTCAGGAAGTACCTTAGAGTTAAAGAGAGCAAGTCGTTGCACCTTCGAAAGGTTACGCAGTCAGCTAGCGTTGAAGGGTTGCACTCCACCAGAATTGCCTCCTGTCCTGCAATACGAGCATCTCCTCTTTTTCTTTGCAAAGACACTGACCAATCAACGTGTAAATGAATGCGGGGCGAAGCAGAACAAGTGCTTCACTGCCGAGATAACGAGTTCGAAGCACATACCACGTTAGATAATTCCCCGCACTACCAAAACGTCCAATACGATAAGACTTAGAAGAACACCAAAATATGTCTATAAGTAACGCAAAATTGCGCAATAAAATGGTAATAAATGAAAGCCTAAAGTAATGGAAATAACCTGCTATTGTCTTTATACATTCTGCAAGGTTTAAAAAGATAAATACAACGCTTGTGCAGATACTAGAGCGAACGGAAGGTAACTTTAGTAGTGCGGGGAATTATCCGACGTGCAATACGTTTTAGTGCGAAAGACTCGAGGAACGGGCCGGAGCGTATTGCGTGGGGGTGAGTCGAGACTCGTTACGATTGGTTGCTAATTACTACGATTCAGTCTTCGGCTTAAATTGGACATGGTCCCTGGGCAGAAATACTTGGCTAACCCAATCATGACTGCCCAAGAAATGCACACAGGCGCCTTCGTTTCTCAATCTTGCCCTATTTACTTGTACAAGTTTCCCAGGGTTCATAATATTTATCACTCACCATTAGCAGCTCAGCCAGGTCTTCTCTTATCATCACTCCACCTACAAGATGGAGAAAGACGCAGGAGTCATTTCATCCACTCTTTCAGACTCTCGCGAAGATGTTCAAGGAAAGAGCGATGGCAGTCACTCCGAGGTCTCGCCCAAAAACAACTTCACGGTGCGACCCGGTCATAAAACATTGCTTTACTTCTGCGATTCTAACTCATTCAACAGCGCTACATTAATAAATTCGCCATCCGCAATTTCAGTTTCTGTATGCAGTGTGGATGGGAGGTCGCAGCTCTAACATTCCAATTTTCTTGGCTGAACGGCGGTCCAGCTGCTATTGTCTACGGCGCGGTCATTGCTGGTATAGGATCGAGTCTCGTCGCCGCTGCTTTTGGAGAAATGGCTTCTATGGATCCTGCGGTCGGCGCTCAATACAGATGGTCCGCTAAGTTCGCTCCGAAAGCACCAGAGTTCTGGGGGTTCATACAAGGTTGGATCACGGTGATTGCGTGGCTGTGTAGCATGGCTGGAGCTTTTGCGGTGATGTCCAACACATTGACAGGTCTTATCATATTCAACAACCCAACATACGAGCCAAAGTCCTGGCATGGGACACTCTTTCTGATCACAAGCGTCGTGGTCTGTGTCAGTCCAAATCTTAAGCTGCGACGAATCATCAACTACCTCGAGTCCATTGGCGGTTTCCTCCATGTCGCCAACTTCATTGTAGTCATTGTCACTCTTCTCTCCTTAGCAAAGAAGAGTACGCCCAAGTTCGTCTTCAGGACCTTGCACACAGGAAGTGGTTGGAACAATCCAGGCGCTGCCTTCTCTATCGGCATGCTTACAACGGCATGGTCCATCAGTTGTTTTGATGGCGTTCTTCACATGAGTACGTTGATCACGAACTTGGGACATTTTGTCAGCTCTAACTCATCGCATAGTCGACGAGACGAAACAGCCTCGAAAGCAGGTACCGATAGCTATATTCTTCGCCACTATCCTCAACGCGCTGATGCAGCTCGTATTCTGCATATGTCTCATGTTTTGTGTTGGGGACGTAGATGCTATTACCATATCTACATTGCCTATTGTTGAAGTCTTCTACTCTGCGTAAGTAATTAGTTGTCGACATGGATCAATAGCTGACATAATTCAGCACTGGGTCAAAGGCTGCTTCTACATTCATGGTCATTCTCATTGATAGTGTACAAATCATCTCCAACATCAATGCCACGGCCTCGGTGTCCCGACTTATCTGGGCGTTCGCACGCGACAAAGGACTTCCCTTCCCCCAGTTTTTCAGCTACATACACCCAACCCTGCAGGTGCCGCTGCCGGCCCTCGCCCTCATGGCTGCCGTCTCCTGCCTACTATCACTCATCAACCTTGGCTCAACAGTTGCTTTCAATGCCCTCGTCGCGTTATCTATGGTTGCCCTCTGCATATCGTACCTCATTCCGATCGTCTTTCTAACGCTACGTCAGCTGGCTGGTAAGCACCCCAAGTACGGGCCTTGGCAACTTGGAAGATGGAGCATTCCCGTCAAGCTTGGTGCTATAATGTATTTGGTATACATCGCCATTTTCGTGCCATTCCCTACATCACTACCGGTGACTGCTGTCACAATGAACTATGCGGCGCCCATCTTCTTGGGTGCTGTCTTGCTTGCCTTGGTGGATTGGGTTGTCAGAGGACGTAAGATTTTCGAGGTGCCTACTACGGCGGTGGAGTGGGAGAGTGAGTAGTAGTAGTAAGGATTGGGAAGCTCGAATTGTGTCACATTATTGAGTAGATGGCCGGCCTGAGTGAAAATACTATCGACTATATAATGAGTACAATCAGAAAATATAATGAGATGGTTGTGGTTTCTCGAGCCGCTCCTAGTAGTACCTAGGATGTTGACTGTAGATGTGGAGTATAGTCCTAAAAAACGACTTAGCAGGTTCCTATACAGATAATAACCATCCGTTTATCTCAATATACCATTGATGCTAGAAAGAAGCGTTAAGAAATCTTTCACTCTATCAGAATCAGCATAGCTATATAGAATCCGATCAACACCTTTTGCGTATGGCCGAGGTTTGACTTCCTAGGTGTTTAGCTACACCATAGAACAGACCTGCACTTGTGAGAGAAGGACCCAGTTCACAACTAAATTAGGCACATTGCCTTACTCTGGTGTGTCCTGATTGTATTATTTTACCCATTTCAAGATAGCCCCCTCTACTAGCCTGAAATCAGATGTACTCAGACACATGCACGCTTTTACAGTATTTTTCCTCCCATCGTGTGACCTCAATCCCCACAGAATACCAAACAAAAACCCATTTTGATTATTCATCGGCAAGTTCTTAGTTGAAGTAGCCTAATTAAACCCCTTCGTCTTCCAAGGCTGGAGTCAGCGTAACCAAGCTGCCTTAACCAGTAAGCTAACTTTCAAAAGACTGGATATTATGTGACTAGCTGTGCGGCCTAGGCAAGCGCTTTACGGCAACAAACAGCCGTGGGGTACGAGCAGTGCTGACAGCAATAGTTCGTTTTAAAAAACATAATCTAAAGAACAAATTTGCTGCATTGAACAATATATATATTTAAACTTCTCTTTAAAACCCACTACCTCGCCCTTGTAGTTCAATTTAACTCATATACCGCCGCCGAGAACTAGAAGCACGTTCATATCGCAGCTAAAACGATGTGAAAAATATCTCCTTAGATATAACCACAGCTCCCCCACCCACCTTTTATTAACTTTCCTATCTCGCAAAATCCGAGGTCCCTACGACTAAAATTCACCATACACTCGAACTGCAACTCAAGTTCATGCAACGAAAGGCAGCTAAATAGGAATTTGTAAAACTATATTAGTAATTAACTTCATACTAAATAAATGTATCAAGGGTAAGAGTTAGTAAAAAGTTGCTTTACTACAAGATTTTGTTAACAGAGATAAGGTTAATAATAAGAAATTAATTATAAATATGGGAGCTTCTACCTCTATAAGGAGCTATTGCATAAGGCAAACTAACCTCTTTACTAGAATCTATTCGTGGCAAGCATGCTAGAAGAATCTCCATACTACGTAAACTATAACACTAAAGAATAACTCTAATTTGGTATTTATATAGAGCTCTAGAGCCTTTAAAGTTATGTAATAGTACGCCTAAAATCAATCGTTAGCCGGGGGCGATTGCCATACAACAAATCACGGTTAACGGTGCTTATAGTTTCCTTAAATCTTATTGAGATTCATAGTGAACCAAGTACGGCCCTCTGGGCCACGTGCCCCATAGTTAAGTAGGAATTGTATGAGGATGTAAATACATGAGATCGAAATTGAACGCGAGGTTTATAGTCCACGTAGCTATGATTGCTATGCATAACCGTAACTGGAATGCCCAAGGCAGTTATCCATAATCACCTTAGTAACTAAGTAACTGTTCCTCCGTGTTTTCCCTGCCAATAACTTCCTGTGCTCTCACCACTTTGCCTTTCCACACACGTGAGTAACGCCAAACAGCAAAGCGATTATGTGTGGAATATAGCCCAGTTAACCTTGGCTATTTCGGTAGTTAGACCAGTGATTTGGCAGCCCATCGTGCCTTTTGCACCAACGAAATTCTGCCCCGGGTTTGGAGCCGCAAACATAGCAATAGAGGCCCTAATCAGGTCTACCACGTTGTCATTTCCAACGTTAGCGAAGCCGACGTTCTTGGTCGAAGCACCAAAACCGCAAGTACCGAGTGTCCACAACGTTTTGAATCCATCAGCCTCAGTAACTATCTGGGACTCTGCGTCGTTCTGTAGGGCATCTGCCAGGCTTTGGCAGTCGGAAACAAGAGGTGAGCCCGAGGAGGATTGGTTAATGATGTCCCCGCCATTGCAGTCGTCGTCTCGCCTCTGGAGAGTGTTTGTAGGAGGTGCGCCGTAGACGCAGGCTTGGATACTAGCTAGAATGATAGCTAGCTTCGTCACGGAGAAAAGCATCTTGACTAGGCGATATAAGTAAATTTCAGCTTCGTATATTGTATAGTCTTGGAAATACATACTAAATGGTAGCTTTGATGTGAGCCTAGAGACTTTAAGTCGAAAAGTTGAAGATTGGGATCTTAACAAACGATTGAAATGTTGACGAACGAGATTGTGAAGATTGGGATGGTATCAATTGAGATAGTGATGATTGAGATGGTGAGGACTAAGATGTTAATTATAAGGAATATATAGAAGGGAGATAGCAGCATCTCACCTAGTTTATTAATAGAAGCATTGATTGGCTATATTTTAAGACGAGGCATATTTGCTATGCATTTAATTATAGCTGATTCGAAACGTTGCTAACCAGCTCGTGGGACGCCTTGTAACTGGACACTGCGACTCGCTCACACCTAATCTCAGGCTCCACCACAGCCATTAAATCACAGCTACGACACAAGATATTGTATTACATTCTTCTATTATTATACTTTGCGAACTAATTCTATGGAATTTAAAGAGCTTGGAGGGTATGAATTCTTGTTCAATGAGGTGCCTGTGACTTTTAGGGGCGAAACGCCCCCTGTCGCCTTTAGAAGCTTGTGAGTCGATCACTACACTTGCAATATCTATCAAGATCACACTTTAGAGACCCTAGAGAGTAATAATACGGCATGTCATGATTTAGAGACCGTGATGGGGCTTGAGATTGAGGATTGGGAGTGTTCTGCGACATAAGGCCAGCCAGCCAGCCAAAAAATAACTCAACCTCACATCATGGGGTTAAGGCCAGCCAAAAAATAAAGTAACTCAGCCTCATATCAGGGACTATGCTTGCGAGGACCTGGTATTTCTCTGCTAAGCAACGTTTCAGGAAGAGCTGCGTCCACGGCGATGCTGTATGGATTAAATATAATCATAAAATCTAAACTCTGTATATAATCGCGCCTCTTCAACTACTCCCCAATTTTCCTATCTGCAGACCATCTTGCTTCTCCTCTCTCTGTTCTTTGGCAAAAGCTCACAACAAACACCTACTACCTTTTTCGTATGTATACAATGGAGTAGAATAAATATCAGTTGCTAACTTCCCTCCTAGTCGACCGTATCTTTCAGCTAACATGCTTTTTCCTACTGCTCAATTGGCTCTGCTACTAGCTAGCCTGCAATATGTACGCGGCATGCCGACAACAACTCGCGCCACGGAGAATCGTCTTTCGAAGCGAGTCAACGACTGCGGCGCCTCAGATTTCACCAATGCCTCTTCCTCAGGGTCACCTTCTATCGCCGATTGCCAACAGATAGCGGCGAATATTGCGCACGGAGGTAGTTTCTTCATTACGGCAGTGAATGGACCCCACACAATTGCATCCTCTGGAAGCTGCGCTTTCGAAGTCCAAACTAGCGATTTCGGAATTGTCAACGTTGGCAATGAGGACATCATCGATCTTATCAACCAATCCATTGCCATGTTTGCAACACCGAATCCAGGCCAGACTTTCATTGGAGCGAGTGGACAAATGGGATGTCAAACAGTCGGCCACACGGCCCCCGTAATCTGGGCTATAATCAGAAACTAGATACATTAGCATTCGTTCTTCGACAATGGGGGGCGGGGGGGTTGCGATGCTTTTAGTAGCTAAATTTCACGCGTTTATCTCGTTAACTTTCGTGGTGACTGTTTCGAAGTTGCCTTGCTGTCTCAGCAACTTATAGCTACATTCAGTACCGATTATTCGCTGAGCATACAACGGCTTTTCACAAAAATTGTAATGCGGTCAAGAATACGGTACGGTTTTCCTTAGATCTGATATGGATCGCAATAGCTCACGGCGATCTCGTCACCCTGTATCTTATATATAAATATCTAGAGCCTAGTCATATCTCACAATCTTGTTGCATAAGGCACTTCTCAATAGAAAATGAAAGACACACCTTATTCCTACTAAGTAAAAGTGATGTATTTATTATTTCTTTTGTTTTCTCGTAAAGCCTTGCATAGCCTCGCCATAAAGGGAGATGAAAGCTGTCCAGTACCAAAGCTATAATGTAATGCTGTACGTTACTATCACCCGGCAACAGGTATCGCTAGAATAAGGACTAGTTCACGTTGCAACGTAATGGGTAGGTGCAAATCCAACACCTAAGCAAAAGTTGCTGTAATTAAAACTTAATTATAATTCGAATGCTTTAACAACTAATTAAACCGGCAATGACAAAAACAAGCATAAGCCTCATGCAGCCCACATGCTGGTGCCCGATGAAAGAAAGGAAAAGAAGAATTCAAAGCAGACCTTTGCTCTCATACCACAAACCACACATTACCACCAACACCGCTACTACCACCACTGCTACCACGACAACGCAACATCAATCATAACCACGAACTCCGCACACGCTGCGCCTAATATATTTACTATTATATACTATAGTAACCTAAATTATAAAATATTATGTAGTATAAAAGATTTTATTATCATTATTATTATAAATGTTAGTAACCTAGAAAGGCAAAGACCTATCTAATAAATACTCAATAAGAAAATCAATTCTAATGCTACACTATAGTATCGATATTCAGTAGTAGACTTAGAATAAAATTTAGTAAAGCATGTATATTTAGAAAAGTCTGTGTACCTTCAATGTGGTTCTTTGTAACTGAAATCCTTAGATTTAGCTGGGTAGAGTATTACGTGAGAGGAGGAGCTTGTGTGCATATCTTTTTCCGATTGTTTTTTCTACAAATCTATTCACTGTCTTAGCACGCTGCTGCTCAACACGTTTGTGCTCGCAAGCCATAAAGAACGCACATACCATACAGTACTATACATTAAGTTTGGTGACATCGCTCGAATTACACCAATGTTACGACCCAGTCCAGGCAGCCACCGGACTTATACCACCTAACCACACGTGGACCAATCGGCCCCAACCCTTATTGTAATCCGACGAACGTCACATAACATGTCCCCGTCTCTACCCACGGGGACACAAGGTAAATTACGTAACATGTCCCTGCCTAGGCATATAGGAGCACGAAGGTGTCCCTGTCTAGGTTAACAGGAGCATATTAACTACTAAGATATATATAGAGAGACAAAGTCTCTAT
>BLYF01000125.1:255421-275943 GCA_014905255.1 Herpotrichia juniperi
ATAGTAGAATTTCTAGCTTTGCTTCCATTGATTTAATGATAGGTGCCATCCTGGGTCAGAATTTTCACATGGCCAAGAATAGCCGACCCACCCACACGTAGCTGAACTATAGAAAACACAATTAAAACACATATTATTATATTCTTTAAGGTCCAACACATTCTGAATATGGTTCCTTCGTGTGCAGCATAAGATTACCCTCTAACTCTACCTTGAAGGCGGCCGAGATGTAATTTTGCAATCGGCATGGATCATATATTAGGGCCTGCAAAGGAGCTTTCTCTTGAGATTTTCCGCATTCTCCAACTATCTCAACGCTCACTTTACTATGTAACCCTCACGAGTCCACGCACAGGGCATTGGGGCGCGCTTAGTGCGCATGACACAAGTTTTTTTTCCGGAGAATTCAATCAAACTGAGCTCTTTGCAGCCAAAACGCCTATTGATGACACGAACTGAAGACTAAGATTACTCTTTCTAGTTGCAGCTATACAGTCTGTAGTTCTCGCCGTAATTGCCTCCGCTTAAAAAGCTCCAACAACACTTACTACGGTCATCACGACACCAACTGCATTTTTGACCTCTTTGACAATCGCACCAAGATCAATGCCTGAGTGAGCATTGGCGTTCCAAGTGTTACTAGCAGCAATAAAAGCCCAACGATCAGCAATAGCATCATTTCTCCCGGTGATATTCCAGTCATGATTTCTCGAGCCCGGCTCCACCGTTCCAGCAGTATGTCCACTGTCGGTAAATCCGTACAACTGATTCTGACTATCTTTTACACCCCAGGCGATGGAAACGTCGTACGAGGGGAATCCAGAGTCATGGAAGTGCCCCGACCAGACGAAAGATCCGTCGCTGCGAATCGTCAAGTGTGCCCATCCGCCAACTGGCACTCCGTTCCCGAATGTGATCGGCGTCCAGTTGAAATCAAGAAAGGAAGGCAGATCATGCGGCATCACAAACAGCCATCCCTGTGAGCGGTGGGCTCCACCAGCCTTGCAGACGCCTTGGGTGGGATTTCCAGCAAAGAACATGGAATTGCACTTGTTACAGAACCGCCAGCCAGGCTGTGCCAGACCTGTCTGCGCAACGTCGTGCGGTAATGTGAAATTATAGCCCTGAGCCTCATGTTCGCCTCCAGAAGTGCAAGCTCCCTTTGCGGCGAAGCCATTGTAGAACATGGTGTGGCATTTATGACAGTAGCGCCATTCTTTTTGCGCGTTGGGAGTTTCGAATGTGTCGTAAGGTAGACAGTAGTCGGAGCTATGGGTGCCGTCGTGAGAGCCGCCAGAAGGGCAAGCCCCTTTTTCGGGATAACCGTTAAAGAAGAGCTGGGAGCATTTGGAGCACCAGCGCCAATCAGATTGATAGGGCATCTTGAGCTGCTTAATGCTGAATAAGAAGAATGTGTGTGTAGGTATGAAAGAGCTTTTATATTAAGCAAGTATTTGTCAGATGAATTAGGAAGCTTGATATGCCTCCAGTTCAGAGGACTCTTATTCATTTTAAGTACAGATCCATAATTGCACAGCTGAGGCAGGCAGTCAAGACTTGTGATCATATATGGCTGCGCTCTGCATGGTTAAGCGAACACGATTCTAATGTACACCATGTTATCACGGCATAAGCCGAGTCCAAGAGAGTACGATCCGGGCTTCTATGCTGCCTTGCCAATAGCAGTACGATTAGAACGCTTGAGGAGGTTCCATCGCTTGTACGCTACGATCAAAGTACAGAATGCTTAGAACCTGTCTTCAAGTGCTGCTTGGCGTAGGTAGCATTTTCCTTATTCTTTCTAGTCTTGCCAGATTTTCTTTTCACTAGGAACTCAGCTAAGTGACACAGCTGAGCGGCGCAAAGTATATTTCTGTT
Source organism: Herpotrichia juniperi (assembly GCA_014905255.1). Classification (NCBI taxonomy): domain Eukaryota; kingdom Fungi; phylum Ascomycota; class Dothideomycetes; order Pleosporales; family Melanommataceae; genus Herpotrichia; species Herpotrichia juniperi. The sequence continues at coordinate 257,300 of BLYF01000125.1, forward strand.
GCAACGCCCACGGTAGGCTGATAGATACAGCCAGATCATAGGCTGCATTTTTTTAGTCTGGAGCCAGCCCATTTTGCGCAGCAGGGCGGCGGGGCTAATTTGCATTTAGGGACGCACCACCAACAACGCAGTTGCCTAATTACTGTGTTATTTCTAATAGAAAGCACATTCAATTAGTCTTGCTGTACATGATTTGTTCGGTAGAGCAAGACTAAGAATAGAGGAGAAAAAATCTAAACAAGAGCGAAAGGATAGGGAATTTTGATCTGTTTGCGTCGATGGCGTATGTGGTCGGTGCGGCACATGGATGCGGTCGGGAGATGTCAAAACCACTGCCAGATTCTTTACACCAATTAAATTAACCAGCTTTGCGCTGCCGAAGCCATAACTCGACCCTCTGCTTGGTCAAGAACAAGCGAGTAGATGCTTTTAATGCTCAAGCCACCGCACAGACCACATACACGACTTACCACTGCAAACACAGTAGGATAGCCACATTATTAATTTGTTCGATCTTTTGACTCTACCCCAGCTAGATGAAATCTGGACAAACCATTATTCAATGTATTGCGGGGCAGATCTTCGATCGCCGCTGCAACCCCGCGGCGGGTTCAGCTGAGAGAGCTAAAATACGACAGGTGATGAAGTGACATTATGCTCCACGAATTATCCGCTCCGCCCCTTCCATGGTACGAGGCATAGTCCAAGCCCGTTAACAGGCTAGTTACCTAATAGGGGCGTGTAGATTCATGTATGGCTGCCACTTTCGAGGTTTCGACCTAGCCTATAACAAGGTAGCTGAATAGACTGACAGGTAGTTACAGATGCTTAATACCCTGAAAAGTGTGGAGCGGATATATCGTTGAGCACCGATATTCACATATGGAGACTGATTCTCGCCGACCAAAGCGTTTTAAGTCCTTGCCTCACCCTCATTTCTGGATTGAATTGTGACTTCGAATACCCATTCACTTCCATGTTTTTTTCTGTTCACCAACGCCCTGTTCGCAAAAACGATTACGCATAGCTGTGGACCCCTAACGTGGTCTTCAGATAAGAAATACATATTATTAATTCGCCCAATAGCACCCATAACTATACATGGAAGCTGATCATAGTCGCAGTAGCGTCTTAGTTATGGTGTTGTACCTTATTAAATGCAGATAGTAATTACCATACTTGCTATCCTCAAAACCCCTTACCTAATATATAAATACACTCTACACTTATAACGACATCTGTCACTCTCGTCTCTATCTCCTCCATCTCATCTATCTTATCCACTGCATTTCCATCCCAATTCTCATCACTCTATAGTGGGGTCACGTATTCTGCAATTAACCATCATCTACAGTAAATATGGTAGATAGAGTAGATGAATAATATAAACAGTTACTAAGAGTTTTGTGTGCGCGAGAGTACTTAATATTATGTGTGTAAACATGGTTTAATTGCACTGAAGGGGGTGAAGTAGTGTTCACGCACGCATAGACATGTTTTAATAATTAAGAAGACCTTCAGTAGACCAAAAAAAGTTTCGTTTATGATACTACCCACACTCTCAACTACGTACCTACGCATCAATTTATATGCGTAGGTGTAATAAAACTAATAAATAGATACGCGTAGGAGCATCTGCATACATCTGCAAGAACAGCACCAAAGACACGATATGTGACTCTCGTTTTACGGCGGCGCTAATTCCGCAGTCGGCCAGATGAAAGTGGAGGGTTGCAGACGCATCCTTTACTAACTTTCGGCCATAAATACAAAGCTCCATTCCAGCGTTTCACTGAGACGTACTTGAACAAGACACACTACTATTGGGTATCTGGAGATGTCCATGCTTCGGCTTGCGGCTCGTTGGAAGACGTCTAAGTTTTTATTGATAGGATTCATTGCATGATGGGAAATGATGCTTGCTGACCTGATTCATGTCGTATGTGTCCCCTTTAGCTAGCAGCCAGTGCAATTCGACAATATTCCGGATCAGTCACAGGCCATGGTCGTTGTGGAGCCTATCGCAAAAACTGGGTGATCCGATGTTCAGCTACTGATTGTCCAAGGACATGTGGCTTGTGAAGCAGTAACCTCCCTGGCCTAGCAGGTCACGATTTCGTGATCATGTACGAATTCTCGTGCTCATTCAGGCACAAAAAGCAATCTCTCCGAAAAATTATCAACCATAATAAGCATGTCTTCGCTTTCATTGTCGCTTTCGATAACTGCACCATCACTAGTTTCTACTCACGCCTCTTCCGTCACGCCCGGAACTTGGCAAGGCACAAGATGGATTATGAGTCGTCACTTTAATGAAAACACTCCGTACTAACATTGCACAGCCAATCTCAGAAAAAAGCTCGAAGGTACATGCAATGAGACGCCCAAACAGAAGCTCGAACGGGAAAGAGATGTATGTTATGATCTAGTCTACACTTGCGAACCCAATATGAGCCATAAACACCTGCAAATGGTCAAAGGTAGCAAAGCCCAAGGCACTTTGAATGGATTGGGTAATCACCAAATTATAAAGCATGGCTTGTCAAAGACAATGTGGATCATCTCTAGATCACAGGCGGCCTTGGAGTATGGAAAACTATGCTCTCCCTTTTCATTACAGAGAAACTGGAGGAGAAGAGCCAAGACGAGACATCCAAGGCCCGGCTCTTAATTTCTTTTGCGACAGCTAGGACAGAATTCAAAGCTCCGCTTGTACGGTTTTAAGATCATGGCTTTATCAGGTCTGCAGCTCGGCTTCACAGCGTGTTTTGCAATGCATTAGAAAAAGACTTGAAAGTTTACAAACACGTCAGCGCAACTTAGAGAATCCACAATTTCTTTGGTCTCTGTTCCGCGTGGCTGTACGAGACCACACTGCCGGCACGACATACTGTATCCTGGACAGGCTCAACGAGTGCGACGTGGAAACCATCACGACGATGACCGAACTCTTCACCAACCATTTTCCCGAGAATTGTACATGTGATAGACCGTCATTTTTGAAGCTATTGGTTGTCAGTCGAACATGTATCGATCTTAGACCATTCACAGTCATTCATTTTGAAAAGGACCACTACGAAGATCTTGTCAATAACTTCAGTCTTCTTAGCAAAGGATTGCTAAAGTCCGAATGGAAGTGTCGGTACAATGGTGGGGAGAAAGTCAGTCAGACTGCACAACATTTTTACGCTGGCTGGCTGAGTCTCCAAATGTGGCACAAACCTTCTTCTAGCTCGTCTGCTATTAGATACCGCTACAACATCAAATGAAACAACCGCGACCACTCGTGCTTATACTCTCGAATCGAAGTTGCTACAACTGTCGGTCTTTCGGAAGGGAAGAGAAAGCCAGGAAGCTAAAAACTCAGATCATGCAGAACAACTACAAACACACGCATACGAACCTACTATGGACCTACAATTAGTCTAAAGGGGTTTCATCGAACGCCTACCACCCTCTTTAACGAAAGGCTGCCACGAGCTTCTGCACATTCTCTGTGCAACATTCGCTTCACTTACATTGACAAATCTGGCAAAAGCTAGCATGTATGCCGAAAAAGACCCGTCCCTTGACGAGGTAAGGGCTCAAAGAGACAAAATTGAAGAGTACGTCAAAGCCCTTAACCCGCTCCTCAGAATTCTCCCCAACCCTGATTCCGGCGCCTATCCTTAAAGCGGACCGGTTGTTGTGTTTTTCCATTCTTCTGTGAGAGTATCTGTTATGCGGGGATAAGGGAGTCCTGCCGCGTGGTTTTAAAGTCGATGCCGAAATCGAAAATTATCGATTGGCCCTCTCCTGTCCAAACATTATCAAAGCCATCAGTGTCCAAAATAAATTCAAGCTACACCTGCGTGATCGCAATGAATTGATCGGGCTATCTTTCATTCGATATGCGACGCTGTACTAGCACGAGCATGTCCAACTTTGTCCCTCCAAGGCAAATGAACTTTACGGAAAGGGTTTTCTTGCTTCAGATATTCTGCCTTTTGTTCAGCAGAAATGATGGTTTAGCTATTTGTACATTGAACATAGCTTTGAGCCAAAAGAACTATTGCACGACGAGCAGAAAGACAAGAAAAATACTGGCCAGATAGCCCACACCGAGAAAGATGATACTAAGAACGGCTACCTTAGCAAAATCGACAAGTCAGGAGACAACCATCAATACTACCATGAACAAGAAGACAAAGAACAAGATGTCAAGCAAAGTATCAGCGAGGAAGGCGCTCAATATGATGGAGAGACGCAAGATGTACAGGTTCATATCTACCGACTGCACATCTTTGCAATGCTCGGACTCACCAATTGGATGGAAAAGTCGCTATCGACGCTTTCCCAACCCAAAATTGACGCCTTTTCCAGACTATCACATCACTTTGTCATAGTTCCTCTACATTGAACGATTCATCGTGACCACCTCGATATCTTCCACTTGATGCTACAAAAAGGCGCAGCAGCGAAGAACCTCAAGATCTTAGAGGGTCTCAATCCAGGGTTGCCAATGGTGAAGGCCGTCACCTCAGAACTTGTCAAACACTCCATGGAATACACAGATGATGCAGATGTGCTAGGAACGGCTATCGAGAACCGACAAGAATATCTCATCGAATTTCTAAGAGATCTTGACGATCTGAACTTCTGTTCAACATTCCGATTGAAATTGACACACATGCTCAGTATCATAATAAGCGGACAACACTCCCGATTCGACGAGTTCCTGAATCAAATCGAGGTCCACCCGAGCCCTGAAGAAATGATCTGGCTTGCTGTCATGGCAGCGAAGCGCGGCGAAGCCGGTATAATTGCCGATGTACTTCAGAAGTATGACTTGGAGCCGCTACTAACTCGGCTCCGTCTGGCTGAACCTCCTGATACACGCGCTAAAGTTCGTCTAAGGACGCGAGGGCATTTCGGAAAGAAAGCCGAAGAAAAGAAAGTACAGAGAGTTGAAGAAAAGCAAGTACAGAAAGTTGAAGGCAAGAAGGGACAAACTATCAAGCATCCCTGCATCACAGATGCGCTGAACACTGCCATCGAGTCTGAATGTTCGCGAATGACGGCCGCACTGATCGAAGGAGTCCAGCCAGACATGTTGGACAAGGAATGTCGCAAAACGTTCTCTGTCGCAGCAACTTCAGGAAATCTCCTTGTTCTAGAAACGCTGGCCCGATGGAACAATTCTAGAAGAAAAGTCCTGATTCATCCGAATGTGGAGGTAAAAGAGGCTGTAATGAAGTCTGCAATGCAGATCGCCATTCAGCATAACTCAAAGGGCTTGTTCGGTTTTCTGATCTATCGGAACATCGACCTGACAAGGTCACTAAACGGGATGACCTACCTACATCTAGCGGTATGCGACGACAGACTGGATATGGTCCAAAAGCTGGCCAAGAAGGTAAATGTGAACGCCATTGTTACTCGAGAAAGCACCAACAGTCATTGTCAAAACGCTACTGCTTTGGTTATGGCAGCTGCTAATGGCCATACCAATATTGTCAATGAGCTTCTTGCACATGGGACAGATATCAACATACAGAACGGAGAAGGTCATACAGCACTTGAGCCAGCTCGACTACTCAAGCACAAAAGAGTGGCTAAGATCATTGCTGCTTATGTTCAAGGTTTCAGTCATTGAACCACTTAAAACTGGTCGGGGAGGCGGAGGCGGAGGCAGAGGCAGCGGCGAGAGTGGAGGTGGAAAGCGGGGTAAGAGGAGGCGACAGTTTGTTTATGGTTTGATATTGGTTGCGAGATTTGTTTTCATCCATTCTGAATTGCCTTGCAGTTGTTTAGCCCCTGAATTTGTCCTGCAGTCTTTCAAAATTCGCAGCTGCAGTGTGGAAGCTGTTCAATGACTTTTGTTAACTAGCTCCTCATTTAATAGATCGGCTCTTCGCTTGTGGGGCTTCATAAGAACGATTAGAAGTACTGTCTAAGGTCTCATTTCAGCGCTTGAGTACATTTTCCTGCGTATACCAGAGTTGTTAGGGTCTCCTCTCTGCAAACCTCAACGCGCACCTATTACAGAGAAATGCAGTGACCGAATGAACGAGAGTATCCGGCACTTGGTGTCTAACTATTCTTTGACAGACATTGGGCAACCTTTGGAAGGACAGTACAAATTCGACTGCGAGCTGACTATCCTCACATAAAGAAAGTCCCTAGGCGTGCGATTGCTCGTCATTCGGACAGATACACCCCTGATTGCTAGCGACAAAAAGAAGACATTCAGCATCGCTATGCATGGGCCGCTGCATTGCGGCCGCATGATAACGGTGAGATTATCCTGATTGACCCTAATTGTTCGCGGTAAAAGATGCGCCATGATCTGCTGAAGCCGTCAGCGCCCACTCAACACTGACCGATAATTGAGTATTTAGTGCCATTAAACGCAATTAATAGTACAGAGGGCAGTCGTCAGCATTGCATCCTGCTTGAAATCGCCATTTGTGAGCTATAGTCATATGCTGCCCTATTGAAGGTCAACTTTGACACAGGAGGGTGGTCAGTAAAGGGCACCCTTTAACAACCTCTAACGGCCAGCTGGTGATGAAGTAGGATAATACAACCTGAGCACCTCAGTAGTAGTAATTATAATGACTTTAAATGAGCGTATGAGTAATCCTTTTTCATTGCAGGCGTACTGCTAGTTGAGAAACGGGCCCAGGACCGGTACCTGCTGGGATACCCACGCATTTCAGTCGTGACGAAGAACCTCAAGCGTTACCCGAAGTCGTGCACCATGCCATCTAATCACCGTTGAAACATCGCCTCTTTCGAAATAGCATTTGAGTTTCGCCTCGATAACACTGCTTGTGATCTGTTGCTCGTGGTCTTACTTTCCCCTCTCCTTTTCGCTGCACAACCTCGACCCTTGACCTTCGATCCTGGAGACAACCTTTATCAAGCGAGACAAGCTCTGAAGATCCCACAAAGAAGAAAAATAATTACTCGCGATGATCCTCACGGCTACCTTAGCCGATGACAAATGAGGTCATCCTCCTCTCACCTCAGACGACATATTGCTCCGCTTACCCATGCACCTTGCCCAGGCCTACTGCCTAGCACCCACAGCCTCTGTTTCTTCGCAATTGCTTTTCCACGGTGTGGGTGCGTATTCTCGACGTCAACCTGTCGACACCACACCTCGCTCCACCTTCTACTTCGCCTCCCCCTCATTGCGTCTAGGCCGTGCTCACCTCAAACCTACCAAACTTATCTCACAGAACACGTCTCACGCTGCCGCGCTCGCACCTGACATCCCCACTCTTTCGCCCGCCCGCGAATCACAAGTGCCGAAAAACCACTTTAAACAATTTCTAAGCGTCATCCAGCTGAAGCTATACCGCGTCGTCCCGGCCGGTGCAACCCAGTTGCTCCTCCTGTCCGCCCAAAGCCCCTCCCAGCCCCAGCCTACATGCAAAAGCACGTACGCCGGCGGCTTCAGCGACGAGGCAGCAAAAAAATATAACTCGTCGAAAGTGCAGATGAGGCAGCACGCGGGATGGAGAACAAGTTGGGCGAGCGAGGCCCCGCCTCGGCGAAGCCAAACGCTCCACTTCCGCGCCCTACAAAGTTAGCATCGTGAAGCTACTGACAGCTCCGATGCAGAAAAACACGATTTGTGCAGCAGCCAGAGTTAATTGTGCACCAGGAGAAGCAAGTTGCGGCCCGGTTGCGTAAACGGTGGCATGTGAGGCGGGCGGTCAATATTGCTTCCTGGGCCGTAACGGAGGTCAGACTCTTCTCTGACGTGCAGCAGTCATGGGCTCATCGCGGGGCTGGGGGACCACTGGCGTTCACACCAGCACTGACAAAAGGTCAGTCATACCCTCAGCCCCTCCTCAATACCTTCAACCCCTCAGCAGAGCCTTAATTGCACATGTAGGTATTGCATTCACTTCCCCCCCCTTCATTGCCCCTTCAGTCGTACTTTTTCATCTTCAATATCAAGTGTTAAGCAAAACTTCACGGATGCCACGGAACTTTTTAAAAATCTTCAGCTGTATTAAACTTGCTAACCCACGCAGACGTATTCTTCGAAAACGACTAGACCGAACTTCAACCCAAAGACCTCTAGGACACCGTCTCCTCCAATCCATTAGATACATCTCTCCTCCACGCCGTCCGTCCGTCTGTCGTCCAGAACATCCACAAAGACCTCCGTCTCCGTTTGCAGGCAGCCACTCCAAGAAAGAAAAGATTATGAATTAGCCATCCACATATCTGTACGATAGTCATTGTCGTTGATTATCATAGCCAGTGTTCGTGAGAGCAGATTCATCCCTACATCGAGTCGTCCAATCGCTGAACCGAACAGTACACCAATCATAAGTAGTAACGTGCCGTCGTAAATAAAGAAAATACTAAAGAGCTTGGCAGAAAGACAAAAGAGAGGATGTGCCGCCACTAGTATGGTGGAAGAGAAGATAGTCAAGGAAATCGGTCATGCGGCGTAGCGCCATGGTGTGTGCGGTCAATGTACAAAGGCAGAACATACAGAGGCTCCCAGTAGGCTATTGACCTCTGAAAGGCTCGATGGACTGCGAACATGAAGGGTAATAGGACAGGAGCCACAATAGGCAACTGTCTAGCGAAAAAGGCTACAGTGATGAGAGTAGCTTTGAACATGCTGACGAGACGTAGATGTTAACACCCAGATACAGGTACCTGGACGGCAACACTGGCTCACTTGTCGAACATGTCCATGACAGATCCAAAACCGTAGGACCGGCCAGCTCAATCCAACTGTGCCCAACCCCCATCGTCGTAGGGGTAAGAAGCGAATCAAAGAAAAAGAGCCCATCCTCAAGCGGTCAAGTATGTCCCTCGAAGAAGATAAGAACAAAGAGGTATGAAGAAGGCCAGAGAAGTAGAAAGGTCGCAATATGGACAAAACATAAGAGATGCTTTTGAGATGGTAGGTTTCCACATGAACCCAAGTCTCACACAAGATGTAATACACAGCGCTCCGTAGAGGCCGATGCTGACAACGCCGATGATGATGAAGACCCAAACACCTATGCACGATGCCGCTTAATGAAAGGTACGTCCAATATTTATAGACGAGGCAATTGCGCGGGGTCGCTCGGCAGGCTGGGGTTGAAGCCTGCGAAGCGCTGCTCGAAAGAGACTGGTGGCTCAAATCCATAAGAAGATGAGGTACGTGGGAAGGTGTTGTTGGGTCGTGCATCGAAGGGCGACCCCAGTCGGACAGTGGCGTATCCTTGAGGTTCTTGCGTTACAGAGGTTGGTGGGGAGACATTCTGCATTTGAGTGTTAACATCCGCGAAGGGATTGAATTCAAATGGTCCTGAGGTCGACAAGGGAAGTCGTCGAGCGCCGTCAACCATGTCTCCTAAACTGAAACCTCGACTCCGAACGCGACGATGGCTCGATTCCGCAGGTGCACCGAAAACTTGGTCTACAAAGCTGTTGCCCCGGTTGCGGGCCGCCTGAGATTCGAAGTTGTGAAGAGCACGTCGCTTGAAGGGACGTGAGATTGGTCTCGGCGCGTGCAGCTGCAGTTGCAGAGGAGAGCCCAGTTTTGTGGGTTTTGTTGACTGAGCATGCCAGGTCTGTGAGTTGTGCTGATTGAGGCTAATGTCGGTAAGACGAGACATGGTCTGGAAGGGTGACCGTGCCATGCCACTGATGCCAAGACCTAGGCCAATGTGCAACGATTGAGACTTCTGATGAGCCGAGGAACGCATTTTCGACCAGCTAGGTGCTTGGGCTCGAGGTTCGGGTTCGCTAGCCAATGCGGTCAACGGATTGCCAAACTGCATAGAGGAAGCGGTGCTTGTGGCAAGAGACACGTTCAGATCACGCGTGGAAAAGCTGGGTGCCTCTAAGGGGAAGGGAGATGAAAGCACTGGTGGTTGTGTGGATGGCTGCTGTGGCGAAGACTGCAGCGGCGAAGGTGATCGTCGGTTGAGGAGGCGCTGGTAATGAGCGGACAATGTGGGCTTCTGCTTAGCAAGGTCTCGCAGTCTTCGACGACATTGCTTCTCGGTGGGGTATCGCGCGCACGGCCTACCGCTCTTCATGGGCTTGATGGTATCGGGAGTGCCACAGCGAGAGGCGTATTGCGAGCCAAGTCGAGCCCCACTGGTGCTGGTGGAAGTTCGCACTCTCCAGGTCTTCCTCGCCATCCTCGCGACGCGATGACAGACGCCATTTGGCGGGACAGTGCTCGGCAGCGCCTTGAAGGGTGTTACAGTGGGATCCTGCAAGTACTTCATGTAAGTCATCCACAGGTGGTGGTCCATCTCTTCAGTGAAGGTGGCCCTCAGCTTCAGTTTCGTTGGCTGGCGTGGCTGGTGTGCGGCAAGTGGTGAACTCAAGTGGCGGTACTTGAGTTCTGGTGAGTCGAACGTGAACGGATCCATCATGTCTTCCTCAGGGCTTGTGCAGCTACCGCCCAACGACGCAAAAGAATCAAAGCTGCCTCTTGAGGACACAGACGAATCTGAGAATCCCGACGAGGATGTTGGTCTGCTCGAGCTTTCGCTCTGACTAGCTTGGTCGACATCGGACCAATGCTGGGGGCCTTCAAAGCCACCATGTCCTCTCATCTGGGACACAGGGGTTTTTGGTGGTGAGATGATACGACTGAACTGCACGCCGGGAGATAAGTATCCAGTATCGTATCCCGAGTCGAGGATATGTGGCAACGTTGGAAGACCCATGGATGAATCGGAATGAAGCTCGGGTGCCTCGATTGTTGGGATGGGCACAACGTCTGGAAAGTCGTCGAAATCCTGGTTCAAAACGAAGGTGGTGCGACGGCGGCGGACTTTGAGCGTTTGTCTTGGGGGCGCAGGTGGTTGAAGCTGCTCTGGCTGGGGTTCAGGCTCTGGCGTTTGCGGTGCCTGCCCGTCACGGTAGTGGAACATGAAGTTCCGTGGTAATGTGATGGATAGATGGGGGCGTTCAGAGTCCATGTTTTTGTCCTGTCGCGAAATGCGTCAGCTAGCGGTTCTAGGGAGTGGAGCACTAGTGGTGCGTCTAGATGTCTTGGTCGCGATGACCCAAAATTGCAAGAGCTCAGTCTCCCATGTTATGTAAGGAACACGAGGAAATGAGAGTGTAGCGAGCGATTGAATGCATAAATTACTCACCAAGATGCAATTGCTGGTGTTGATTGTCGGGTCCCGATTATGCAGGGCGGTCGCTGATGGGCAGCGGGTGCCAGCAGTGGTTTGGGTGCTGCGAACGCGACTGTGCGAGCTGCACCGTGGTTACACAGCAATCAACGAGATAGAGGTCGTCGCAAAGCAGCGCGCACTCTTGGATACGTCGACGGCAGCCGGGAGGAAAGTCGCAATTCGTGTGGACGGGCCGAAGGCAAGGAACGGTCGCGATGTCTATGCGAAGACACTGGCACACGCGCGAACGATGGAGCGACGCGGAGGCGCAAGGAAAAATTCGAGGGCGTCCAGGCAAATCCGGGCACGATCTCGGGGACGCGCGAGAGGTGGTGAGGACGTTGGTTCAGGCGCGGGTCGTTCACCGACACTTTGTGGAGGTGAAGTTGTGCTGGCAAAAGACAGGGCCACGGCGGGCGCAAGCGAGCAACGCTTGGGGATCGTCAGGTCAGGCGCGCGGGGGGTTCTCCATGGACGAGCGGAGGAATGGCGGCGGATGCACAGGAATTGTCGTGAGGATGTCAGTCGTGGGCGTCAGGTCATGGCGGGGCCGGGGAGTTGGTGTTGAGGCGTGGAGCGGCCGTCGGAGTGAAAGGCGCAGGTGCAGGGAGGTGGAGGTGGAGGTGCAGGTGAGTGAAGATTCAGGCGGGTGAGCTGCTATCGGGCGGCGCTAAAGGCGCCAAGACGACGATAGCGCACACGCACACGGAACAGCAAACCGCTGCACGGGCAAGACGAGACGAGACGAGACAAGACCAGACAAGACAAGACGGCCAGCGATGCCACCCAACGAGTCTCCTGCCTACACGCTGAGAGAACTCGCAAGACGGTCGGCACGCGCGCCCGGCCATGGGCTGGGCAGCCCCTTTGCTGCAGCACCACCGTCCACCGTCCGCCGCACCCCTCACGGTGCTCCCAATCAGCACGAGAATGCAGCGCTCAACACCAAAAGCGCGTCGTGAAAACGCGACCATGACGCCAGACGGCTCTGCGCCAGGCCCGATTCGAGCGGCCTGGGGCCCGTGCACGCCATTCAGCCCCTGCGTCGTCTGCTGCACGAACACTTGTCAGGACGACGTGGAGGCCGACAACTTCACCAACACCCGCTGTCGTTGCTGTCAATGATTGGGGACCCGCACGAACAGCCTCACCCCCCACTCACGCTGTGCAAGCAAGTGAGCGAGAACGAGCAGACGAGGCCGCGAGGCTTCAAGACAGGCCTGCTGGCCAGCGTCTGCACGCGGCGCAACGCGCGACACAACTCGTCTTTGCAGCTGCCATTCGCCGCTGGCCTCGACCACCGTGCTGCTGCTGCATTGTTTCTCCACAGCTGCAGAGCGAAGTGCACCTTTGACTTTGCTCGTGCACCTTTGCCACTGCGCGTACACTGTAAACACGGTAAACACAGACACAGACATAGTAAACAACCTGCATCTTCCTCACTAGTCTCCCTGCCCACTTGCCTGTCCGTTGCACCCTTCAATCTCCCCCCCTAAAGGCGATCTCGCCGTCATCCCAAAAGTCCGGAGCTGATATCACGAGAGACGTTGAAGACCCCACGCCCATTCCTGAAACGGCATCACCACTCTGCGTATGCGGGTCATCACACACCAATACTCCAGGCGTGTGCTCGATTCGGCAGTGTGCTGCGCCCGTTGCTGGCCATGATGCCTTGATTGGGCCATGATGCATTCCTCAAAGACACTCAAAGCGTGTTGCGGGGTCGGACTGCCGATCCTGCCTTGAAGCAGACTATGATGAGCGGGATATTCCATGCAATTGACTTTCAACATGCATCGAATTTTCTCATTGGCAGCGCGACAAACGATTCCTGCAATTCCAGAACCTCTCGACTGCAGTTCTGCATGATTATCCCGCGAAGAAAGAAGACGTCACATCAATGCTGCATTTAGCCGTGCAGGTGTCGCTCACGACACTGCACGCTGCATCATCTAGCGTGCGGAGTTGATGTACCACCACAAACACCGTCACAGGGCATTGTCACCACAAGTTTGTTATCTCACCGTTTATGCCTCGAAAAGCACGACAAGTTGATAGAACTACAGGCCGATGTCTTCTATCGAATGACTGTCATGCACCACTGCACAGATTCGCGAAAATAGTAGTTTCAAATGACAATGCTTGTATTGGTATATGCGATAAAACAATCATGACACGAATGGGAAAAACCCTATACAGTAGGTACGCAAATGTCCTCACGCCCGAGGTACACTTTCCATATTCCACAGTCCATGTTCAGCTTTCAATCTCTCATTCTACTTCCTGTCTTCGCCTGTCTCTCTTTCACTCTTCTCTAAGCTGCCACAACAGCATTAAAAGCGTCAGCAGCGGCCTGTCCATCGAGCTTCTTCGCCGCAGTAGAAGCAGCATTGCAAGCGTCGGCCGAGGCAGCGTCAAGGTTGCACTTGCTGACGGCCTGCTGGCAGATAAAGTCCGAGATCACACCGACTTTGAGTGCGGATCCGTGAGGGAAGGTAGTTAAGTCAGTGGCCTCGAAAGCAGCCTCGTCACGTCCGTCAGCAGGAGTCTGGGTGAAGACAACGGACAGGTCGCAGCCTTGAGCGTCGACAGCTCCAGTAGCTCCAGTAGCAGCTCCTTGTGTGGCATCTGCATTATCGTTCGCGTTGGTCTGGGGGTTTACAGCAGCAACAGGCGCGGCAGCACAAGCAGCGGCATCTCCTGCTGCGGCAGTAGCATTTCCAGCAGCCTCTCCAGTAGCAGCAACACCAGAGACGGCAGCGGTAATCTCAGCAGCGCTCAGGTCATCAACGCGAAGGTTCTGGGAGTTTATGCATCCAAGCTTGTCGTCCGCAACATCGCAAGTATTACCCGCAGCCGTAGGGTCACCGAGCTCTCCAGGCGCGAAAGTGGAAGCCTCGTTCGCTAGCGACGTATCACCACCGACCGCGGCGATCTGCTTGGCGAGCTCGGTGGCGATCTCCTTGTTGAGAGCAATCGCACCGGTGCCGGCGGGATCCTGATGTTGCTGGAGAGCAGCAATCTCAGGGTTGACCGCGGTGATACTATCACAAGGCACTGAGGCAAGACCAACGGATCCGGTGTTGCGCTCGAGGGCGCGGTAGATCAGAGCGAAGGTCTGGCCGTTCACATCGCCGGCGGCCTTTGCGTTGGTGAAGGCCTGGTCGGCGATGGCTTGTTGGAGACAGTCGGCATCGGCAATTTTGCCAGCCCCTTTGATAGCGGCAGCAGCTCCGAGCAGACCGAATACAGAAGAGCCAAGGTCGTCAGGGTTGTTTTGGGCAACGAGTGGGTCGATAATGTCCAGCACGTTCTGGTGGGCGTGCTCCTGGGGGACCTCGCGTCTGTAGAGGGTGGTGGGAAGGGCAGACACAGCGCCGAGGAGGGGAAGAGCGAGGATGATGTTGGACAACATTGTCAGTTAAGAAAGTTCAAAAAAATATTGAAGTTAGGTGGTGACGAGTTTAAAGTTGGTAAAAGTGTGAAAGGACCGGCCGAATCGATTCTCCAGGAACGATAGAATATAGTAGGTACGAAGAAGAGAAAGACTGTGGAATTGGACACCTGAATGAAAGACTGGAAAGTTTGAGCTGATATCGAACCAAGAACCGGAGCCGCATATCCCTTATATACGACATGAGCCGTCTTCATGCCATTTCGAATCTTGCTCGGCTAAGCACTCCTGACGTCGACTGACATCCGCTGTCGATGCAGCGTGCTGGGTCTAGAAACCAGGAGAGGCATAACGGCGCCTCCTGAATACAGCAAGATCCACCCCAGCGTGATCGCCTTTTCGCGAAGTTGAATGTGAATGCTTTGGGCGCGGAGGCTGAAGAGTGAATGCTCGTGATTGGTGGAATGGGGCCAAGCATCAACGAACTTCTCGGACCGCCGCGCTGAAACGCGGCCGAAGGCTTAGAGACGACGTCTGCCTCAGAACTCCTCACACAACGACAGGAACCCATCCTTCCAATGACGCGACCTCCTGAGCTATAGCGCCAGTTGCTAACTTGATCTTTCATAGACTCGAGTCGCAGAATGCCACAGCCCTATGGGCACGGCTATTCCTGTCATCGCGAAGCACGAAGCGAGCGCTTCTGAGAACGAAGGTGCAGAAGTCATGGCAATCAAACATTTTGAAAACAAGCTCTCGTCCGTGGTTACGAAGCGCGAAATTCATCGTACAACGTTCTTCTCGAGTCCAATTTCCCTCCATTCAATTATGAGGTTCTAATGCTCCTGCCTGTTCTGCCTGCGGCATTGCCATCTGCCGGTACATGATCCATCGCTCAAGCGCTTTCGAGGGGACTACCCTTCTCAACATCTCGTTTGAGGTTTGATTACCCGTATGCTCTCCTGTTTCTGATCATGGAAGATATCTGCTCAAAGAAGCGTTCGCTAGTAGCGGGCATTGCAATGCCATGGCCGCCACCTTGTGGGGAAACTGAAAGCAAGCTCTGATCGTCCAAAGAAGTCTTTTGACTGCTTGGCATCCTGCCTATGGTCTTCTACTCGGGTGGTGTCTTCCGCTCGACGCCTCGTGGCTAGAATATCGTGAACTCCTTTGCGCGCTTTTCCCTTCTTCGTTAGCCTCATGACAAGAACGGAACGGCGAGCGAAGACCAAAACTGACGCGGCAGGTTCGGCCTTAAACAGGAGCATATGTATTTGGAGGCTCTCTGGTGGAGCAAGCGCTTGCGTAATTATAGTGATTCATTCACAGGAATAGGACATGCCAGCATCGCAACAATAAATGAGTTAGCGAAGTGCTAGACCCAAGATCAATTCTCAGCACCGTGGAGTAAATCTGATATCATCATGAGCCTCGCGACTGCCGAATCGCATGAGTTCGATCTGCGCATGGCATGGAAGTTTCGAAGGCACCGGCTATATCATATGTTCCCATCCCATATGAGTATCACGCTCAAGAACATGTTGACGTTCAGGTCCTGTTCCTGCATATCTCTACATCAGGCGTAGACCCACGCACGGGCCCTCAATATCAGCCACCAGTATACCCGGTCAGTCCCAGACAGCACACGTTTCGGGACAGCCTCGTTGTGGTGTGGGGTGCGCTCCTCAACTTTCAGCCATGAGTTCGCGTAGGAAGCTCACCGCTGGTACCGCGAGTCCGCGACCCCCCTGGTTTGATGTGTGTAAGGCCGGGCTCGAGCTCGGAGGTGTATACCGGGGATGACAGAGTAGGTCTGACTACCGATGAGAAGAAGAGCACTCTTTCCCGAATCCCGAATACGTTTCTCAATCATCTTCGTTTTTACAACATTTTAATCTATCTTTTCCACAAGTAATTCAACAGTCTACTGTATATACCACCATTTCACTATTCATCCAAGCCATCCTTTTAGCGGCATACCCCACACCACACACCACATCAACTCGAAACACCTCACAGCATTGAGCCGGCGTTGCTGCGTAACACATCCTCCTCAATCAATCTCAACCCATCCTTCGTCATGTCACCTAAAGCCCCCAAGGGCAAAATATCAATATCAGGACCCTATGACGCCCGCCATGTCTCTGGTGTCAGTATTCCAGGCGTCGTAAATCCAGTTGCTAGCATTCAACGATCGAACACCTCTGCCTCTATCTTCAGCATACAGCCCGATACCGTGCCTACACATTCCTTCGCTGCGACAGGGACGGAAGAGATCACGAAGCCGAAGAGGGCAAATACCATCGCCCACACGTTGTCTAGACCGAGTTTAAGACTGAAGACTAGTATTTCGAGGCTAAGGGCGAGGTCGCATTCAAATTCTCCGGATACGTCACGCAAACCTATATCAGAACCCGTGCAAAGCATATTGGAGGAGGATAAGGAGAGCGCACCACCAGGAATAGTGGAAATGTCAACAGCTAGCCTAAGACAAAAGCCAAGTATGTCGCGCTTGAGGGAGCGCACGAGGAGTAATCCGGCGGAGCAGGCAAGGCGAGAAAGGGATGTTATTCCAGAGGCAGTAATGAATTTCATGGCGACACCGTTGGAGAAACCCGTACCAGCGGTAAAGGAGAAACAATTACCGCCTCTAAGACTGCGGGAGAGGTCTAGGGAGAGAGCTGAGGTCAAGACGACGATGGTGGATTTGCCGGACCACAGTCATCGCAACCTCCCGCAAATACAACCACAACCACAACTACCCCTGTCACGGCGACCACCACCCCGGACCCAGGCGCAAACACAGCAGCCACAACTGCAACCTCGATCCCAACCACAGCTGCCCCTTCCACCGCCGAAACCCGTACAGGTCAACGCGCAAATCGTCACGCGAACAAAGCGCGCGGATTCCGGCACCGCAATCGACTTCTCCGATGCACCACCTCAGAAGAAACCGCTAGGTTTCAAAGAAATTCTCGCTGTCAGCAGTCTAGAGCAGAGAATGGCGCTGTATAAGAACACGCGCGAGTATTGGGCCACGGCGGATCACGGGCTCGACGAGTGGATCGGCCGGGCGGGGAGTGGGCCTAGAAGAGCGGTGTACTCGCATGCGTAGGGTATTTGCCCCATCGGTAACTGACGATAGTGCGTGGGGGGCTTCTGGTTCTTTTTCTTCCATATTCTTTTCTTTTCTTTGGCAACGCTCGTTGGAGATACCATTTTCCTGCACGCTTTTGTAACAACACTACTTTCTTTATAATTGACCGTTGATTGGACCCTGTTTATAGTTTACCTGGGGTAGTTATCCATGTCTTGCTCTTTTCTTTTGATACCCGCGCCGGTCGCATTTCTTGCGTGCGCACTGGACTACGCTCTTTCAGATATCAGCTTTCATCATGATTCATGTTCTGGGTGCTGTACAATACTGGGCAGGAGTTTGGCGTCATGGAAGACGTGGGGTCAGATCGATGTATGCTGTATGAATTCCAGATCAGAATATTGAGAATAGCACGGCAATTGAAAAACTACATCACGGATGTGTTGAACAAAGAACTTCGTAAAATTGGAAATAAGCTTATCAAGATATTGTGACATGCGCCCTGGTCTTGTGGGACAAGTATGTATTTTTTTTTCGTAGTGATGAAAGAAATGGAAAGAGGAATTAAGGCGAGTATGTCGAGTCATACGAAGAAGATAGTGGCAGACGGACTCTTTCTTCTTCGTTGCTCTAGTTTAGATAAGAGAGGACGGAGTAGGACTGCAAGACATAAAGTAATCTCGTGCAGGACTGCTGTCTTGTTTTGGCTCTGCCTTCACTCTTTGCTACTTAAACTAGTTTGAAGGAGTCGAAATTTGTAATTGTTTGTTCAACTTGCTTACACCGAGTAACAATAATTGAGTGTTTCATTTTTAGGTGAGGGGGTTGCAGCAGTTGTCTTTGAGGTTTGGTGTTGGCAAAGTACATTTTGGCGCTGACGCCTGTTGAAAAAAAACAGAAGCGCGAAAGTGAATGCTAGTGAAAATTGTTTAATACTTTTTAGTGAATAGGCAGATACTTTTTAGTGAATAGGCAGATACTTTTTAGTGAATAGGCAGATACT
>BLYF01000125.1:276063-434783 GCA_014905255.1 Herpotrichia juniperi
AGTGGAAATAGCGCATATAAATATCTCTCAATAAGGTCAAGCGAGTTAATTGACATTTGTTGTCGCGTAAAAATATATATTTAATTACACAATGAGGCACTAGCCCAGTCACCTCTTTCGGTCATTACACCGCAGACTATTGCAGAAATGTTCACTTCTAGTAAGATCTGATTTAAAAGAGTAGACATATGCTAGATTTCTAAAGCACTAGGGTACAGAAAAAAACAGAACTCAGGAGCATGGGGGCATGCAGACTCAAAAATCAGAAAGAAAAACAATAGGACAATCTCATATACATAGGCTCATCCCAACTAGATCGAGTTCTTTTATTCTTGGGACTCACCCCACGAGCCTTGAGAATATCCACAATCCTCTATGACTCTATAGCTTACCTTCATGCGCTAAATTCACGGTAGCTTTACCTCCACGATTATCTATCTTGATAGCAGGCTTCTTAGAGTTCAATGTCGCTTGCAATATGTCAAGATGACCCATCTCTGTCACAACGAACAATGCAGAACGCTTAAAAGTGCAGGCGATCAAATTTATGTCTCTCTTGAGGATAAGATCTTTGCAATGTCTAAACGACCGCATTGAGCAGCGAAATTAAAAACATGAATCGGGCATTATCTTTCTACAAAGCGTCACTGCACCGGTCAACGAGGAGCCTTTACATGTCTTCAAATTGTGAAGGTCTCGAGGCACCGTATTTGTCACCGAAGAAGATACGAGCAGGAGTATTTGAGGCCGCATAAACCATGCAGAATGTATGCAAAAGCGAACCGCAGCACCGGGACAATACCGCCGACGTGGCCGATGTGATCAAGCGTACAACTATCGAGAAGCGTAAGCAGGTGCTCCATGGGCCTTCCGTTGCATTTCTGTCATGCCTAGAATATAGCTCACTTCCAAATTTAGCAGATTGGTGAATTGGCGAAGAAAATTCCGTTGCACTAGAAGCTTACTTCTTTCATCTCCTGAAGTAGCTGACGGCACACATAGCGAAGTTAGCTCAGAACCATGAGACAAGTTTTTGTACAAGAATCGCACTTGCAGAGCGTATGAAAATCGACATGCTTAAATTACTCTCCATCACACATACGCCGTTCTCTTTGGGTAAAAAAAATATTCGTAGATGCTGTTCCAGATTTCACCTAGCATTTGTAATATTGAACTCTGGCTCTGGTCTATGATCTCGACATCATCGGGACCTGTGTTAGAGTGAGTGAGGACGAGTGGCTGAAGTGCGTTGTTTATCCAAGAAATCGGCTGGGCTGAGCGCCATGATGCATGGACGTTGTGGCTCTTTTCCAAGACGGCTAAAGAAGTAGAGTTTATTTTTGATGGTGACGGACTTCCGCAGCTCGATGCATATGCTGATCGAGGTTTGAATCCTCCGCTGATGGAGAACTTGAAGAGGGCTCGAAGATCTGGATAATAATCGGCTTGGTCGCTAGTATACCAAGAAAATGAGGGAGTTGCATTATGGCGATACCTTTCGCGAACCCTCTAGATTGCTGTCAATTAGATACTTGCGTATTTCGGCTAGGAATCAGACCTCTTTAAAACTAATTGTAGCGCCTGCTGTTGGCTACAGGAGTCTGCCAACCTCTTGCTGTCATTCAGTCTGGTTAAAATAACCCTTATATAGATATTAAAAAACGTTAGTTTTCATAGAAATAGTAATAGCTCCTATTGAAAGTTATTCAACGTTAGTATACATCAGGAGTTCAGACCCGCAAACATCGGAGAAATATCCGAACTTTTAGCGTAGTCCGGAGACCTGGGACGTGCACCAGCACGTGGACGCCAACACAGCCTCACCAATCATTGGACATCTCCTTCAGCCCCTTCAATATTCACACCATCCTATCCACCCTCTCAACACTATCAAAGTCGTAGCAGCATCGTCGACAATGCAGCTCTAGTATATGCTTATGTATCACCGCCCCTTTGCGATCGACCTTGCTGGACAGCCAAAGAGGACTCTTCCCATACCAATGGCGCCCGTGGCATGATAGGGGTACACAGCCTTCTTTGCGGCCATACGGCGCCCTTGTGTGATGATTCTTCTCGTGCTCACGTAGATGCAAAAAGATTTCTTTTGCTCGTCTGCCCAGGCGCCAATTGAACCATTTGAAGTTCGAGCTGTTCGTAATGGGGCCCCTACTCCGCATCCTGACACGCCAAGACCCAGTATGGAAGCCGCCGGACAAATGCTGACCTATCAGCCACAAGGAACCTCATTTTTGATCCGTTTCAGGCATCCAGGGGTGAAAGTGAATGCCCAATCACCCCAGGCCTGAAGATCTTCTGCGCAGTATACAGTCCGAAATAAGATACGTTAAATTAAAGCCAGAACTCACCGAAGGGTTGTCCTGGCGGAGATGCTGCTGTGCCACCGACATGGTTCCGGTGCCAGTTCGTCGCCCCTGGCGGACTTCGTTTCTTGGCTATCGTATTTCGTTTGTATAACATCTTCGTGTAGGATATTGTGATGTAAAATATAGCGCATCGTCTTCTTACCTTCTTTTCTTCATTCCTTCGGTCAGTTTAATCACCAGAGTCATTCATTTCACCAGCTAGTTCTGGTCCTTCGTTTCTAGTTTCTATCTTTCCATTCGTTTCCATTTTCGATACAAATTCTACTCATAATGGTTTCCACCAATACTTCCAGATGGATCCTTCCGTTCCTGCTTTTCGATGTCTCCCTTGTGCTTGGCAAGATCCTTGTACCTATTCATCCACATGGACCGCGTGGCAACCGAAAGCGTGCGGAGCCAATCGACCTGGAGCTCAGAAGCGCCGAGACATTCCTTTGGGGTGACGGTGGTAAGATATACTCCAGTTCTCAGATTCAAAGAAATCACCGACTGACAAAGGTACAGAGGTGGACGTCCCAATCGCCAACCTCACGGTTAATATGCCAGACGAGGCGGAGAACATTATATCCATTGAGAGATTCGACGGGATGCTCACAAGTATCGAATGTAACGCGGATAACCTGGCTCTCACGTTCGAAGATGATGCGACTTTCTTGTACGCGCAAAGAGTCTGGGATTGGGTCAATGGAGCCGATAACCATAGTTTCGTTATGGTCGCAGGACCTGGGGACTGTGGAGATAACACCATCAGGCTGCCGTACGTTATTTCTACTATGCAGTACGACGAGGTTGCCAACAAGGCCATCTTAGCTGCAAGCTTGAGCAGCTGGGAAGCCATTGCGCACACATATGACCTAGTCGTTGGAGGCATTTCTGGAAGCCCTGACAACAACAACCAAACTCAGGCAGTGCAAAAGAGGGACATCGACAAATCCACCTCTATTGACTTCGTACACGACTTCCCCTTCTCGGTCGCCCTCTCTGCCAACGGTCTTTCAGCTAGCTTGGCATGCACTAACTGTAGCACAACTGGCTCATTCGAGACACAATTCACGATCTCTCAGAAGTTCTTCATTCCTACTGGAGCCAGCATGAAGATTCAACCCAAAGGTGTCTCTGCTATTGCCCAAGTCAAGCTTTCAGGCAGTGGTAGCACCGATGCTCTTACTAAAGAGTTTACTCTGTTGGAGATTCCTATTAGTGCTTTCACCATTCCTGGTGTCTTTGACCTTGGCCCTTTCCTGACTGTTTCCGTTGGAGCTGAGATTCTCGGTCTAACTCTCAGCGCCGGAATCACCACCGGTGCAACCATGAGGTTCGACGACGCCGCCATCATGGAGGTTGACCTTCTACACCCTGACGAGAACACCTTCTCCGGCTGGGAGCCTACCATCGACGCGGTCGATGTCAAGGTGGATGCCTCCATCACTGGTGGTGTGGCTGTGTTCCTGAAGCCCGCGTTGGTACTCAAGGCTGAGGCCATTGGCCAGGGATTTGAGGTCGGTATCAACATGAAGATCCCAAACATTAACGCCAAGATGAGTGCTATCGTTTGTTAGTACTAAGCCAGTCGTTCACAGTCATAAGATGCTAATTTGAGAATAGCCCCACAAGGAGCTTGCCCTGCGGTTGAAGGACAACCCAAGCAAATGCTAGGTGTGAACCTTAGTGCTAACATTGGTGGCAGCTTGAACTTTGCGTTCAAGAAGACCAGCGATGATGACCCAATCTTCACTGTCTCGCTTGCCGTAAGTCCTCGATCCCGTTAATTTCGCTTCTGATCGGACTCTGACTAACGTCTATTAGGCACTCGACAAGCCTCTCGCGACAACCTGCTTCCCCTTCGGAGACGTGATCCAAGCGAGAGATATGAGCAGCCCTATGATCCGTGGTGCCAGCCGCCAGACCATATCTGCTTAAATCCATAAAAGGTCGAATTTTGTGTTACGTGTAGATTATAACGCCCTGTTAGAATAGTTGTTAAGAATAGTGATGTTGTAGAATAATGAAGATGATGGACAGCGTAACAATCGAAAACTTTCGCATTGTGACTACTCTTTATGAAGACAACAGGCCTAGCTTGACCAGTGGCATGAAAGCTCTCTCCAGGTCCAAAACCTTCATTTGTGAACTAAGGCGTGAGGCTTATAGCTTCAAACTAGTAAACAATAGCTACTAAATAGCCCTAACAAGATTGTAATAATCTTTTATATGCACACTTTGTTTATATAGAAGATAGTTTAATTAAGACATACACACATTCTATCAATTCTGAAACAACTACCACTTAGCTACATTCTGTATCTTAGGCCTCGAAGTTTCTAGCCGATTTACGCAATTGGAAACAACTTATCCGAGTCTCTTATTACAATACTCTGGCTATCCTTGTCAAAATAGCACAATGATTGCTTCCAGGTGTCTCGCTCTCGTGCATAACTCTGTACACTGTGCATACCTGGATGCATGTCTTGAAATCGAGAAATTACATTGGGGAGGTTTCCAGGGAGGCTTTTGGGCCCGTTACCCGGCCCCAATAGAGTTGCAATCGCCAGTAACCCGCGAGGTTCTTCATGAAGACATGAGGGGTACTTTCCAATGTACCAGATGAGATAAGAATTGCATAAAGCAACCAAGGCCAACGTCGCAACTACTGTGTATGCCACTGGGGTAAAGACGAACAGCTTGGACTTTTGGGTCGACAATATCCCAGGCACGGTCTGAACATCGTCCGCGGGTTGGAACATGGTGGTTCCAGCAAGATATGCAGTCGTTGAAGTAAAAATTGTTTCCATAGATTCGATGAGGGTTGAGATTTGAAGTGGATATTGAGAGTTTCTCTTCCGCGCATACTCAAACACTGCACGACCAAAAGCATCCGTGTAGAACTTGTTGGTTGGATCAAACACTTTAAAATTTGGTAATGACCTGCTGAGAATCATATAGTCGTATGGATCCAGTCCGGTTGCATTGCCTAGTTCCGGTTCGAAGAAGAATTGCGGTGTGGATTGGCCGGTCTGTGTCAATGCAGTGAGTAATCCATGTGTTTTCCACATCGAAGGGATGCATGAAAGGATGCTAACATTCCAAGATAAGGTGTTAGTATCAGATCCTCCACTAGTGAAGCCCCCAGCCAAAAGACCAAGTCGGCTGATATGGGCTTTGTTAGAGCATGTTTGCGTGCTCCATGTTGTCGCATAAATCGTCTCGATAACAGAAGTACCCTCAGAATCGTCGCTAAGAGGAAGCCGCATCGTTGGAACACTACAGCCACGATCGTTCGTGTCGATATAAAGCATGTTCCCGACTCGCGAAATACTGGATTCGGATCCAGATTTGAGCTCGCAGTCGAGATAGCCCGAATATGCGGCAATCCTAGCAGTGGTATTTTTTGTTATGCCTTGAGCCACCTCGAACCGTTCAAAAGCGTATTCGGTTGTTATCCAAGGCGGCGGAATTCCTCCATGGACTAAAATTGCACTGGCAGCGACTATTGCAGGCTGCATATCGATTTCAGTCGTCAACAGAGACAAGTTGAATGCAGTTGTGATCTGGAGAGGAACATGAACTTGTATCGACACTGTTGCCGGGGCCAGGAGATATGCTGACATAGGAACGACGACGATTGAGAGGATCAAATTCAAGACCATGCCGGAGCCTAGGGCCCAATGACCGCGTTGGAATGCCGTTGCCCAGCCCCATAGAGATGAGCACGAACGATAATCTAGCATGATGGAACCCTCCGCGTTGATTTGAGCTTGCCGTGGTTTGCAAAGCTCAACATAGGGTTGTCGATCTGCGGTCGCCCAAACGACTGAATCCCATGCAAGTCGATTCAGAATCATAATGAGAGATGGTAAGGTAGTCCAGAGAAGTCCGACGCTTGAGATGATCCTGGACAGGGGAACATCTGAAGATACTGTAGAAGTTGGAGCTGGGATTTCCACAATTCCACTCTGTGTTCTTGAAACTCTCTCCAACGTAATAACTGCAGCAATGATACCGAGGTTAAGAAGGAGAACGCTCAATATGTATGGCTTCCGCAAGCTCCTGTTTATCCATTCAATTGGCTCGGTGTTTTTATGGCCCTCATTTGGTTGACGCGAATACTCCTCTTGTTTAGATCTCTCTTCTCGTATTGGCATCTCCTCTAAAAATCCTGTAGCTTCGGTATTACGATTCATTTCGAAATGTTTTTCCGGCCTTCTAGCGTGGTGTTTCGAAAGGATATAACTGAAATTGTCAGTCCTCAACTTCTTTTAGCAAAATGGATTATAATACCGGCACGTGCATATGATTATACAATTTCTAATTTAGAGAGAGGTTGTAATCCATACCTTACAATTCTAGTTTGGCCTAGAAACAATATTGATTTCTGCCCAGAGCAATAGAAACGGTTTATGCCACGGTATATTCCGTCAATATTCTTAGCTCCTCGTTTACCGGTAGGCTACAGGTCTGAGCTGAGGGATAGTGTAGCGAGTTGGTGTACACGTGCTAGGGAAAAGGCCCGACGCAAAACTCACCATAACGCATCCAAACCTAAGGAATATCACACTCTCTCTTACATATGCAAAGTAGAATAATTCTACAACTCAGGTTCTTTTTGTTTGGAAAACTTCTATATGAAAATAGCTCTTACAATTCTCTATGAACGTGCCCAATACTAAATTTAGAGGCTTAGGTGTTGCAGAGTTCTCGCCTGGTGAGAAAGGTGAGTTTTGTAGATGAAATTTTTTTCTCTTGCCGTGTGGCGTACTACATTTCAGGCCAAGATATTTGTCCGCTTAATGTTTTCTTTTGTGCAATCACATATGGACGGATCGGTGACGCCTGTCTGCAGGAGCCAACAGGCTTTCATTTTTACGTCACAAGGAGTCTGTTCCGTGATCTTTGACATAGCCTTATTTCTCAAAATCACAATTTTGGCTTGGTCATTGCCGTTCTGAGGCATTTAAATCAGTTCCCCCATGAGTTTGCTATTCTTTTATGCTTTTTAAATAAGGTCTAAAGTAGATAAATTCGTGAGCGGGACTCGCTGATTAAAGGCTACTATATCCATTGTTGTGATCTTTCCGTACGTGACCTTTCATTTGCCCAACAAAGAATTGGGAAAGATGAAGAAATCTTCGTTCTGGACTCGATTGTTTTTTCTAACAGTCTGGGGCCTCTGCCACTCCCAGGAATACTCCGAACTTCCCCAGAGCTTTTGCATCAATCCTAGCGCTGTAACAGCAAGTGGCTATGGAAAATGCGCTTCCGCCGTTTCCGAATGGGTTGCGTGCGGCAGCACGGCAACAACAGATAGGGCCGCAGGCGCTTCTTGTTTATGTCGCCAGGAAATAGTGAACGGAATCTTTGAGTAATATTCCCATCCCTGAACATTTTTAATGGCTTACTTTTGCTATAGCTGCGAAAATGAGATAAGATTTTGCAGTGGCATGAGTATTGGAGATACTTGGCTGGATATCATCGACACATGGCACAGTAAATGCGACACTAAGATCACATTTGCTCCCACGACGCCGGTATTATCGACATACTCACGGATCGATTTTCAAATGTGTAACTCTGCCTGGGATGGCTGCGTTACTGAATCAGCCGAAAGAGTCAAGTGTCGGAGTTACACCACTGACGAGGGCGAGCTTCAATCCTGCCTCTGCAAGACGAAAGTTTTAGCTGCTGCCTTTACGTGCAGCTATGTCGGGAACGTGTCATGCAATACCAACCCTGGAACCCTTTCTGCAGTGCGAGGGTATTCATACTGTCCCAATTTTCTTTCTGCTATTCAGCCATTAGTAAATGTATGTTGCTAGAGTGCTGGGTAGAAAAAATGACTGACGCACCCTGTTAGTCTACTACTACCGCGCCGACTCTCCCTCTCTCTCAACCCACCGCCAGCCTTATCTCTTTCTCTCAACTCACCGCCAGCCTTACAGTAACAAAACCCGCACTCCCTGGAGAATCACAGTCATTGTTCGGACCCTCTGCAACCCAGAAATCGCAGTCCGAGGCAGCGGTCCATAAGCACCATTTGCTTGTTGGGCTATTCTTTGGAGCACTGGGGTTGTTCGGTGTCATGTAACATAATCAAGTGGTTGTTCGAGATAGGAGGGTAAAAAATAGAAAGGCAATATTGCACTTGTGCACCAACATGTTGAACATTCACTGCTGTATAATTGGGTTGACGTCCGAATAAACAAACGGAATTCAATAATGTCATCCTGATCCTGAGTGGTGGGTAATTCGACGAATATTTGATCAGTTATGATGGAATCCTCATCTTCGAGGTGATATACACGTCCAATCTGCAGCATATTAGCAGCCCACGATATTGAGAATAGCCCAGGTATGGATATTGCCAGTGTAAATGCTAAAACAAACCGCTGTCTTTGAAAGATGAGCCCTTCTCAATCATGTGACAACACGAATTTCAGTGATCATATGTAACGTGACGCGATAATTTATCATAGATTCCGGCGCTTTTGCAAGCTGTGGACTACAAGATAGTCCACAGTGTAGGAGGAGCAGCCGTCGTGGGAAGAATTGAGGTTTGCCTTGCAGAATAACCCGGGGTGGCTCAGGATAGACTTCAAGGGCTGCGTTCCTGCCCAACAAGTGTGAGAGGCTTCCGAGTACTCCAGGGCTCGAATGTTAACTGGATGGCTTATTATTAGTGATTCCAAAATATGGTCTCGAATGTGAAGCTATGCCGCTCTTCTAGAATATTTATGCTATTCGTCTTCGCTAGCCTTTTTGTTTCGGGCAGCAATCGCAGTAACAGTGTATGATTGTGATCTACACACAGACTAATCGCCAGCACACTTTGTAAACGTGCGGTCAGGGTAGGCGATTTGATCCAGTACGAAACAATGGTCGGGTGCGAAATGCATTCAAGAGCTCCAAGTCGTGTTTTGACCGGTCTTAGCTGTTGGTGGAGATAGTTAGTTTGTCCAGTCTGCCTAATAGCTGGTCAAGTTGAACGGACAATTTCCAGAGCGATATATTCAACTTGCCTTTAGTGAATTTCATGTACCACGTTGGGTAATTTTGTTTCGTCTCCATGATCTTAACTAGGGCTCAAATGGTCTGTTTCTCTTTCGTAGCTTCTGCAGGAAATCCTATTTTATAATTATTGTAGAGATGGCGGTAGACCGAGGAATCTATCCTTCTAGGACAATTTGAAGCCATACGGAATTTTCTATGTCGCTCGTCCAAAGAAACAATATAAAGCCGATATAGCCTATAATGACGTTCGTGTTTTTGGCAAGTACCAATATTATGTACCAGCGGAAATGATCGAGCAGAGAAGGCCATCGCTGCCTAATACTTACTTGAGCACTTGGTGATTTGTACAGTAAAGGCTGATCATTGCTCGGCTTGACCATGACTTTCTGATCGAATGCATCCCCAGTGGAGAAGGTTGAGGATGAGAAAACTGTAGTGTACGAGGACATCTGATCCTATTGATTGTCGATGTATGGTCTCGATCATTGGACCTTTCGCACCCTTTTTGTGCTTGGTATGTCTTTTTGCCTTGATAGTTCTGACATTAAGTAGGATACACATGAGGTTGTAGTAGGGTAATATGCCCGAATAAAATATCTAACTAGGCTTCCTGCTTATATGCGCGAGTGACTTAACATTATAATAAGCTAATATTGCTCTTGGTAGATTAAATTAAACCTTTATATTTACAGTGTCCTTCTTGCTGCACTATAGCAAAGAGTTTACATAATAGAATTTGTAGGCTTTTAGTGCTAGGATCTAATTAGCTAGACTTATTATAGGCTTAACTTTACGCTGGGTAATAATTTATAAAGCTTGTTTTTAAAAAACCTATATCATATATACGTGCACTATACGTTTATATACAGATATTCTTGTCCTAGTGAATAAGCAAAAAATAATACTAAACCTCCTCCACCTTTGTGATACGCCTTCGATCGAGGGCATAGCGAATTTGTTTATCCTTTTTTACCAAGAATTATTCCGCCATTGCACTTGGCGAAGCTTCAGCTGTGTAGAAAAACTGATGGATTGCTTTAAAACTACTGGGTAGTCTTCGACTGTCGTGGGTTAAGGTAACAATCACCCATGAGGAAATTTTCCCTCAGTAACGCCATTTATTTCCACCAGGACAACCCGGAGTGCCATAGATGCCTCCAACGATCCACAAATTGATATCTACAATCGCCCATATCCCAAAACCGCCAAATGTGCACATCTTGAACACTGCCAAAACCCAGTGACGAGCGTACCAATGGTCTCCTCCAACCAAGCCAAGCCACAAGGCAAAGAGAGTAGCTTTGCGTTCCTGTTTGTAGCATCGCTCTGAATCCGAGTGCTCGTCCCATCCTCCCCAGCTTCTCTTATCAAGCGATAGTGGCTTTTCTGGCGCTGCGTTGTGTTATTTCATAATCGAATGGTTCGAGTGACGGAGCTTACCTGCTACTACAAAGAATAAGAGAGTGAGTGTGAAGACCATGATGATTTGGACCATCACGAAATGTCGCCATGGTAAATTAAGCCCGCGGATATATTGGATGGCGTTTCTCTGTCGAGTCCTCATTGTAGAGGCGATATTTTTTTGTCGTTGCTGCGCAACTGAGCGCTCATATAGACTCCAATTGTGATAAAGAAGTGATTATCGTAACTGAATAGGCAGCGTGAGAATGTGAGTAGATTGGTGGTGGCTCATATAAGGTTAGCAGTATTGCGGGGCTAATTCGTACCAGTCCCTTGCACTAGTCCCAATTGGTGAGGTTCCTCGCGCGCACTGCCCGGATTCAGCGCCACATGAAACTGTCATCCACTTTACTTCGCCTCTGTGACATTCAGTCGAAAGAGCGTGTTCTCCACCCATAATCGTTTGGCTCGTGAAGCATCCGTAAAACCTCTTAACAGCATGAATCACGCGCGTAAAACGTGAAGTTTTGGCTAATGTTCTCACTCGACCTCATCATTGTATACCCCATCATCGTATTGTTCGCAGGCACCATCGCGGTGATCTTAGCACCATCTGCACTACTCTTTGCCCTTGTATTTTTCCCGAGCCGGGGTATATACACTTATTTCAAACCAGACTACGCAACTGCACTGATCAATGGATACCAGAGGCCCATCATTGGTCTCCATTTGTGCTTGAAATGCAGTATCCTACGACGCTGGCCTGAGAGTCGTAGAATGCGGCACCATGATGATCTCAAAAGTCTAGAAGCTTCGGCTGCGGGTCACTGCTGGCTCTGCCGAACCATATACGCAGAGTTGATGGCCTCTCATCAGCACCGCGATGACCCCCCACAGGTGATGTGGCCCGAGGAACTAGACCGCCCTAAACTCATCCTATGGTTTGCTGAGCGCACTGAAACGAAGAGTGGATTTTTGGACAGCATGAGAGGGAAAGGTACAAAACATTGAGCTTCCTACATGAATTGACACTGACTCTTTTATTGAAGGGTACGTCAAATTCGTGTACGGGCGACATCCTAGAAAACTGCAACATGATCTCTCCTCAGAGACAAGTTTTTCACTCGTCAAAGAATGGCTCGGTACATGCGACACGCAGCACACATGCTACCAAGGAGATCAAGCGCCACTGCCAAGCAGGGTAATCGATATCAGTCAGGAAGACATCCACCTCTTCATTTCAAACGGTCAGCGAGCGCCATATATTACTTTAAGTCATTGTTGGGGTGGCGAGCAGCCACTTATCACCACTCTCGCTACACTAGACGAGAGAATCGCCAACATACCGATGGAGTCACTTCCCGCCCTGTATCGTGATGCCATCACGATCACACGGAAGCTAGGCGTTAAGTACTTATGGATCGACTCTTTATGTATTTTACAAGATGTCAAGGACGACTGGTCAAGGGAAGCGGCAAAGATGGGAGACGTTTACAGATTTTCATATCTCACTGTATACGCTCTCAGCGCTCCAAACTGCCACCAAGGACTCCTTATCCAACGGCCGACAATTTCAAAACCCAGCTCGCCCTGCTCAGATGATACAAAGAGCGACGAGCGAGAGAAAGGAGAGATATTCAAAAATTCACCCCTGAGCCAACGAGCTTGGGCGGTCCAGGAGCGTCTTTTATCACCCAGGCTCCTATTCTACAGCAAAGAAGAGATGTTTTGGGAGTGTCTAGGATGTACCGCAAGAGAGGGTAGCTACCGAATAACCCCATACAAGCCAAGCTTCTACCAGTACGACAGATACGAATGTCCCCAAGTGCGCATTCCACTGGTAGTTCCACTTGGCGATAAACCATCCTTCCCTGTTTCCTTGCCATCCGATTGGAACATCATAATGGCCGAATACACGCGGTGCCGCCTAACACGGAGATCAGACAAGCTGCCCGCGCTCTCTGGTCTCGCGTCCCTGTTTCGGAGAAATACCGAGTACACCTACATCGCGGGTCTTTGGGAGGAGGACTTAGCAAACGGATTGCTATGGTTTTGTCCCATTGAGCAGCCAGAGGGCCAGTGCGAGGATCAAGACCAGTCTAGCAAACGCGCAGTCGACCCATATCGCGGCCCGTCCTGGTCTTGGGTATCGACGGACCTTGCGGTGCAGAACAAGACGCTCGGAAAGAGCAGCGCATCGCAGTTCTATCGTGGCGCCGGCACCGACGTAGTTCTCATCAACTCCGACATTCAGCTCGCGGGACCAGATCCCATGGGTGAAATACTCTCGGCTACTCTCACAATCAAAGCCTATTTCTACGGGATATATTTCGAGAGTCAACCCGGTTCTAGGAATTGCACCATCTATGATTCAGCGGGGGAGAGATTTGGCAAAGGGATTCTGGATGCTAGTGATGCAAATCCTGGAACTAGAAACCAATGTGCAGCAATCCGTATAGCTGAAAAGAGGCAGGAGCTGTTTAGAACAGACGTTTTCGTTACCTATTTTTTAATTGTTGTGCCTGCGCTTGACACTGCGGACGAGAATTGCTGGAAGAGGATTGGACTAGCTTGGTCTCCGAAACGTATAGCTCCTGCGCCCGAATTGTCAGTCATAAAAATTGTCTGATTGCTTTGTTTGTTAGACATCCTAAAATATTATATTATATTTGTATATATAATTAGCTACAGTAGTTGCTGTAGAAAGTTTGGTTACTAGTCTAGTATAGCACGACTATCAATATCATTCGCCTATTGCGCACTAGGCACAAACAGACTGGTATGAGGTATATGAAAGGCTTGAAGATGAGATAAGATGAGTTAAGATTGGATAACGATAGCGGATCTTATCCGCCGAAGATGACGAGGGTCGAGATTTGATATTTGGGTAGACTTCATGACAGTTGCATGCGATAAATACAACATGTCGTAGTCAGTTGTACACTGCACTTTACACATCGGCTCACCGGTACCGGCGAACAAGGAGATGATGCCTTGACGAAATCACACAGGAACACTTTTTAGACGACGCGTGGATGTAAACCCTTTTATTGGTATCTCATGTTGGCCGACACTAGTTGAGGTCATGGTAATGTGACCACACGAGATATAGTCGATATCACTGGTATCATCCTCCGCCCCTCCGCCACCGTCTCCCTCACTTCCCGTTCACATTCCCACTTCAACCTTCCCGTGAGCGCCACCTTGCTTATCTCCCCTTCGTACAGTATACACCAATCTGCGGCAAGCGGCGTCCTCGAGGACTACTCGCGTGGATGAAAACGCCAAATATCCATGCGTGCTCGCTGTGGGGCGAGACGATGCAAGATACCATACCTCCTCCATTAAAGCAACACAACCCTTTGTAAACGCCAATGCAACCAACGATGCCCAGCCTCACCCAGGTGGCGTCCAGATGAGAAAGTATTTCCACTCCGAGAGTATGCATGTATGCGATCTGAGTTCCAATGAAAATCCCCCAAGCTATCAGGTGCAAAGAAAGCAAGACAAATAAAAGAAATTTGAAAATAGCGAAGGTGGGCAAGATATCCCAAATCAAAGAACGAAATTGGTGGGGTGTCCACCCGCTACTGACACAAAGTCGCACTTCCGTATGCAACATCCTGCTCGCTGAATCGCTGAAGCTGCAAACATAGTCATCTCCATAGTCGTATAAAGGTGATACAAGCCAACAAAGTACAAGTGGCTGCGTGCTAGAAACAAAATTCGTAAAGGCTGTAAAGCCAGGGATAGTAGTCGGCGAGTGTTCGCACGACCACGCTCTAAATTCGTAAATCCGTGTGTAAGGGGTATCTGATTTTTGGTGGGCGATGTCCGTCCTTTTTCGCGCCGTTCAATCCAGATGAATACAAAAAGGGAAATTTGCCTATGGGTCCAGTAGAGGATGTGATCGTTCTCGGAAGTCGAATCGTCCCAAAGGCTTCGTGATAATATTTACAAGTTCTGGCAACAAGTCTCTCGTCCGCAGTCCATCCCCCAACAACTGGACGTGCGGAAGTTTCAATTTCTTCTTCTCGGCATCCGGGTCGTAGTAGTACGCAGCATTGACCAAGACGGTTAGATCTCGAGTGCTAAGCGGTAATTGATATTTGAACACACCCTTGACGATGAGTTCGAAAGGGTATTGAAGCACCTCTTCCCAGCGCTCTGTGCCTCCCGCTTCAGTCTTATTCCCAGGCTTAGTGAGGCGTATTTCTCCAAGCGAATCGACAACGTGTCGGTTGAAGAACGAGCCATCGAAGTTGAGAGGCGAGTCAAAGCGGGAGATTCGGCCGAGGAGCATATATACTTCAGGGTCGTCGATTGGATCTGTCCCTTCATCGATGCCGTTAGTTGTGGGATCGTTCTCCTCGGTTGCGTCCACCTTGATGGGCAGCCAGTCTTCTTTGTTCTCGTGTTTGCGGTCATGGTCTCGCCACCATTTGTCTGATCCTACGTGTTTGCTCTTGGCGAATATGCTGACTTCCATATCTGTGATGGAAACACCTATGATGTTGGGATTTACCGCCTCGACGACCATATCCAACATAATCTCCTCAGTACTTGCGATGACATTCACAATTTCGCGAACTTTGACGTGGGTGAGGGGCTTTGTCGTGGCGAACACAAGTCCGGCAGCGCTGAAGATGAGTACAAGAAGCAAGATAGACATGACAAGACA
Organism: Herpotrichia juniperi; assembly: GCA_014905255.1. Lineage (NCBI taxonomy): Eukaryota > Fungi > Ascomycota > Dothideomycetes > Pleosporales > Melanommataceae > Herpotrichia > Herpotrichia juniperi. The sequence goes on from BLYF01000125.1 coordinate 291,535, forward strand.
GCCGGCAAATCTGCGACACCAGCCACCGTTGCGACGATGCCTACGATCCATATGGCGCAAGGTTAAGCTATTACGTCGTCGAGGAGTGCGGACGCGGGGGCTTCTTACTGATGATATCAGTGGCGTCCGCTCATCATCGGCGGCATTCTCTGTATCAATATCGTACGCCGAATATTGTTCGTGCTTCTTTGCACCATTTCCGTTGCCGTTCCCATTGATGCTAGTCCCATTGCCATTACTAGTCCCATTCCCGATGCTAAAGGTGTGGAATCTGGGACTGATCGGCTGCGATGGGTGCCTGGACGAAGGACCGCGGGCTCGTGAGGACTGAGGCATGGAAGAGTCGCTGTTGTCCATGATCAAAGAGTTGACTGTGCCTCGTCCTTGACCGTGACGGCCCATATGATGGTGATGACTGCCTCCACTGACGCGTCCGGGTCCAAGTCGGATGATTCCGTCGCCACGATCTATCATATCCGGGTCTGCATTTGGGTTGTTATGAGGGTTTGCAAACTTCATGCTAGCCTTCTTCCCTGGGTTCTTGTGTGCATCACGGATGGCTTGTCTCGGGTCGATCAGGCTGGCTATCGAGGTCATACTTGGTGTTCGAGAATGGTGTCGACTGCGGTGTGGTTGGTGCTGTTCGGGAGGATTCGACTCGTAGATAAAAGTCGCGTCGGAGTCTGACGAGTTGGCCTCGTCGACCGCGCTTGCCACCTTCTGTTCGAACACATCTGCCTTGGACGAAGCTTTATGGTAGCTTGAATTAGTACTGGAATAAAAATAGTTGAGGGATGGTGAACGGGTAGAAAGTCGCTGCATTGTCATGACAGGGCTTGGAGGTGAAATGGTCAACAAGGACCGCCGGTCATCGTATGAGCGGTACAATACCGGACTGCTAAGCGAAGTTGCAAATGACATGCTCTGGTGATGCTGATGGTGGTATGAAATATGGGTCGACCTACTAGTGCCAGAGTGTATTGAGGGAGCCTTCCGTTTGGCTGCCTTCTTTTCCTTCCTCGGCCGTATTGTCTCATTGCTTGCCTTAAGGCGCAAACTGCCATCCGTGCGGCCCGACACAGAGCGGTCCTGATTGCTAATTGTTGCCTGCGCTATAGAAGGGACCGTTTCTGTCTCCACCGTCATATTCCGCGATGCTGTCTCGGCTCGGGCCTTGTTAGTTGCGAGTGTCGAGAACGAGGACTTTAATGGGAGGGCGGCGCCTGGTCGCTGGGCGGCAGTGGGAGATCGTAGCTCTTGCATTTTGAGTTGGTTATCGTTCTTTATTCCACTGTCGCTACCGCTCTCGGCATGTTTGTTGTTCTTTGCGCTGAGATCTTCTGTAATTTTTGACGACATGACGTCATTACGCTCCTCGTCAAAGGACCTTTGGGTGGTGGGAGGGAAACTGTAAAGATTAGCATGTTGTTGCCAAGCTTGTCTGCGATGAAGAAATGTGCGTGAACCAGTCACGCTAATGCGCCGTTGCTACGGGGAGCGGGCAAGTGGGGCCAGGGTGCCTTACGTTGGGGTGGTCAAACTATCAGATCCAGGTGTTGGCGGAAGGCTGGATTCCTGTACTGTTTCGAGCTTTGGGATGACTCCACTAACGCCTCTTGAAGAAGCTTTCATGCTCATGGGGGGTTCTTCCGGGTCGCTGCTGGGGCCTTCATCCCTCATTGGCATGCGCGATACGGGTGCTGGAGACGAGCTTTGGACGACAATGGCAGGCGTGGATGAGACTTCGGCCTTCTTAAGCTGAGTACGCAGCGAGTTCTGACGGGACCGCGAGCGGGTATCTGAGATGGGCGGGGGTGACTTCAAGCGCGGCGAGATGGGCCAATGGGGCGTGTTATCCCCAGAATTGGATCCTGATGTGGACTTCAGTGGCCTAGGAACTCTCGACGGATCCTGTGTTGTTGTGGGGGGAAGCTGGGGTATGTTCGCCGAGGAAAGCGCGCGCTGTATGGCTGCTGCAGAGGGGATGGTACTGCTCGGGCCGGTGTAGCTGGTGCCTCTGCTTGGAGAGACATCGGTACTGCTCTTACGCGAGCGCAGGCCCGACTTGGAGAGGGTGCCTGAGGAGCCAGCCTGGCGGTGCGACGGACGGGCAGGCGACGAGTCTCGTGAGGACATGGGCGAGTTGGCATTCGAAGGTGAGCCAGACACGTTCAAGGAGCGGGTGCCGCTGAGTGTTTTCGGACGTATGGGTGCCATGGGCGTGCTGTCGGACGCAGAAGCAGACGCAGACGCAGGCAGTGGTTGAGGTGCCCGATTCGCAGAGGAGTCGCGGGTGGCCGTGGGAGACGTCTCTGGGGGTGTAGTCGACTCGGGCTGGCCGGTGATGGAGCGAAAAGTGTCGGCAGTGTCGGTAGTGTCAGGCATCATGGCCGACGTTCTGGGGATTCAGTAGTAGGCGTGGGGGCTAGGGGCTACCGTGGCATGCTGGATGGGTGGACGTGGACGTTGCTGGCCGTGAGTCGACGGTGGTGTGCTGTGCTGTGTAGGGTAGAGCGGTGCAGTGTAGGGACTTGTGCCGTGTAGTGCACGCAAGAGGTGGCCCGGGAGACGTCAAATGCAGCCAGCCGCGGACAATGGCGGTCAAAGTAGATGATGATAGCCGGCACGGTGCACGGCGCGCACTTGTTGGACGACGCGCGACGATGGGACGGTGGCAGGAGCAGCAGCAGCAGGAGCAGGGCAGGTCTGGGGGCACGTAGGAGGGCTCATTTGTCGGAGGCGTCGACGTGTGCGCTGTTGACGGATGGTGAATGTGTGATGGGGAAAGCGGCACCCAAGCGACGGAAAGCCCCGGCCGCTGACATCAGGCCCGGTAAATATCCTCTCCCGTCCGCGCCAGGAACAGAAACAGAAACCGACAACGCAGCGCTGCACCGCCAGCTCAACGGCGTCCACACGGCTCACCGCACGCATGCTATCAGTGCTACGCAGTCAGCTGAGTATACGCCGTACACGGTACTTTGTAGCATGCCTCCCCGTCGCTGCGGGCCATGGCCGCATCCGAACGAGCAGCGCGCCTCTCACCCGCCCACAAGGGAACAAGAGGACAAGGGGACCTCCCGCCAAACTTGGCTGCAAAGCAGGCCTCTGAGCCACTGAGCCACTGCCGCATTTGATAGGGCTGGATGCCTACCATGTATATCCAGCAAAGGTCACCTGAAGCCCGCCAGCGCCTGCGCGGGATGGGATCGGCATGCAGAAGCAAATGCTTGATTTGAGATCTACGACTGCCAGCCCTCCACGTGCCCAACCCGCCCACGCTCAGCCCACCTTCATCATCTCTGTCCAGAACAGTCGAGAACCCGTGGGTACGTTGATCCATTCTGGACCACTTCTTCGTCAAAGTCTCCCCGTCCAGCCGCTGAAAATTCGCCCCCCGCGCGTAACCCTCTCAGCCCGGGAATTCCAAGCGGAAATACACAGGGAAAGGTAACGTCAGCCTTGGCTCAGTGCTTCTATACACAGCTACCTACTCAACTCTAGCTCCATCTACCCTTATCAAATAGGCTGCACGGTTCCCGACGTTTGGGTAAACTTGGCAACGGAGCCCAGTTATTCAGACACGCCCACAAGGCTACTGTCCTAATATCTTGCTTTTTGGAGGCATCATCATTCCTTTCTCCAGCGCTACGCAAACCCGACTGTATCCCCGACTTCGACACCAAGTAACAGTCTCAAAAATGGGTACTATAAGCCAGTCTTAGCCAGGCACATTACACGCGTCCGAGCCGACCCGAGACAGTCCCACTACCACGCCCACTAGAGTCTACGAGAACAGATCTCGGATTACTCAATCTCAGTAGTAGAGAGCGTCAGCCCCCCTTGACATATACTCATCCTGCTCACCTCGGATTGGGAGAAATCCAGACAATTTGATATTGCCATAAGCCCACAACCCAGGTTTTGATTGGAGACACGTGCTCACATGTATCTTGTTCGGTTGCTTATCCTATAAGAAGAAATTTAATATCCGAATCCTATCGTCTTTATACGTGGCATTAGTTCCGCTGCACCCGTTCACGTCCAGATCTAGCGACCCAGTATCGAAAGCGCTCAAATTCAATACTCCAACTATTTCATCCTTCAAACCAGCTGTCTCAATCTCGTATCATACCCGCTCATGTCTCATGTCCCATGCTGCTTCCTCATCCAACCAGCGCTAGCCTAATAAGCACTAGCGTGTGAGTACCAACAACTTCTCCAAACTGCCTCGCCATTTGCTCCTCCAAAATCTTTGACCCCTTGACATTTTAATCTCAGCTGAATATTAACGAAAATTCCACCTATCGCCAGGCCCGAAATTACTTGTACCATATCTTATTTCTGCTACTGTCTTGCAACAAAGCAAGGACTCATTGTTTCACATCGTAGCTAGCTTCCAACACCCGTGCACCTACCCTCGTTAGAAAACGAAAACGACGTATCTCGGCCCAAGGGGCTGAGCACAGTGAGGCTGACCAGAGACCCTGTCCTCACCGGTGCCACAAGGCGCAGCCATTTCCGTGTACAAATGCTCGTGAAAACAACAGCGCGAAATAGACCCAATACTGATAAGGCGAGGCATGTTTACGGCTGATCGGTTTTAGGCATACTTATATATATCTACGTTTGTGCTAAAACATATACCGATTAGAAATTCACAATCGGCTTTGCCCTGTCACGTGCGCAACTTCTACAGCGCGAGCGAACCACTGTACGGTTCAGAAAGTTCAGTTCGGTTGCCCTCTAATAGCTTCATCATATAGGACTTCACACGTATACTCTAAGTTAGTGATTAGCACATGCGACTGCAGCCTGAGTTGGGGCAGGCTCTGACGAGATATGCCAGCAAGGACGGCAGGGTAATGTATAGTTCAATCGATGTTTTTCGCCTTAGGCTGGCGTTATCTTTTTGTTTCGCGGTACGAGAGAATTTGCAACAAGGTCTACGATCTGTTATGAATCCGAAGCGGAAAGATGGAAGGTATATATGTAAGTATAGGAACTGGTCAACTTCAGCAATTTTCACTGTACATGCAACAATAGTAGATAGTTATCAGCATTATTTTAGGGTCTCAATGTCAAAATTCACTCAGTGCTTCTAGGCCTAGGCTAAAGACCAGGTCTATAATATATGTCTTATGCTCCAAAGTATTTTCTTTTAACGAAAGAGCTGCAATGCCTCATTTAGCGCCTGCAAAGGTATTCGGGCATCGTCATGACCTTCTTGCTCTCTCGCCAGGATAATACAAAGGGTGCTGGTTCTCGATACTGACTCCTCCGCACATTCTATGAAGAGAGCACTAAAGTCTTCTAGTATCTCGTCGCCAACTTGTATAACCCTGTAAAGTAATTTGTGTTGCCTCCCTTAGCCCACGAACAGAAAAGAATACTTAGTTGCCATAAAAGATTCCTTGCAACGTAAAATATCGGGCCTTCATGCGGGATCTCAAGCCGGTTCAATGTCCATCTCATTTGCCACTTCCCATTGTTGAATGACATCTCCAATAGTCGGCACTAGGAATTGTCCATTGGACCGGGGGATAGAAGGATCTGATGGGATGTTGTATATCTTAAGATCACGTTCCAAGTTAGAAAGTAGTTAGCGAGCCTTATCCCACCATACCTCTAGCATCAAGGCTGGAGTCTCTATGTGAAGACAAAGATACCGAAGGCTGTTCCTGCTCTCAAAAATTGTTCGGACTAGGGACTTGCATCTCAAAGACATACCATCTAGAGAGAGGGTAACAGTAATGGGCACTTGTAGTATTAGGTTCTGTACGTTCGGTGGCAGCCTCGTCAACATTTGTGCAAAAAAGTCAAACTCCCCTTGTTGTGCAGGGAAGATGAAGGAAGGGAGGAGAACATTGAAGAGAACCTCAAACTCAGCCATAGATTCGAAATTCTCCACTATGTATGGATACTGGGAATCAATGTTCTTGCCAAGGATGACTGCCAGATGCCGGAGCGAGCGACGGTGTTGATGCAGGGCAGAGTATAGCTTTGCAGCCTGAAACGGCGGTGAACTGATCAAAGTATTTCTAAAAGGAAAATTATTCAAGCCTCTATTCCATGCAGTGGGAGAGTGCTCGTAAAGCACCGTCCTAAGTTTACGGCAGGCTGAAATGTACATGGCGAGTGCTTCCGTATCAATGCACGAATTCCGAACGGTGAAGTACTCGACCTGTGAGATTTGAGAAGGAGCATAGCTCATATTGTTCCGGTAGGTGGACCAGTTGCTGAGCTCGATACTGCGCATTGATGGCAGGACAAAAAGCGGGAAGAGGTCTACACCCCTCGGCGTCAAGATTTTCACGCACGTAAGACGGTCGAAGCTGTGCACAGAACTAAATTGTATCAGGTCGGCCCATGAGTGCATTGCGCTGCGTTAGAATCCCCCCGATGCCTTGTAGATTTGATCCAAGTTTAGAGATACGATGTTGGGGACTAGCATGAGGATTGCTGTGAGAAAGATGCCGTCAAGGTAAGTGTCTGTGTCGTGAAACCAGAACCGACTAGCAATCTCGATTGCGTGAAGTGTTCCTATCCTTAGCAATCTTGACATGGTACAATATTTGTCATCTGATGAAATCTTATGCTCAACCCGGCCGATTATGATGGGTGGGTTCTGCGGCGTAAGAAAGATCCATCCTTGGTCTGATACCAGTGTGACACCTTTACCCCAGGAGACGTGCTTAACGTAAGCCGCAAGCTCTGGTGCAATGACAAGAGTGCGTATGAAAAGGAAGGGATTAGCATAGCGTGTATCGTAGAATTCGTATGTGCATGGTGTTGTCGGTCTTCGGAAGCGCCGGTCGACGCGACAGAGACTCAAGAGCGTCTGCATATCCGTGGCACTGTTGTTCCCAACATACTCAACAATTTTGAGGAGCAGTTCTTCTGGAAGACCACCCAAGCAGGGCCTTGGTTTAGATGCAGGCAGTGTTATTGTCGCGCTGTTGCTTATGATATCATCGAATGCGCCAGGAATCCGGTACCCGTGCACAACCGAACCTTCTGTTGAGCTATTTGGGCCCGCAAAGAGAGGTGAGGGTGCGTGTTGAGGCGAATGATGGCGACCTTGACTGCTTGCGTCGGCGTCGACGAGCCGTGATGCTATGTTTGAAGAATGTAGCCTAGAAACCAACAATGTTCCCCATGGCTAAGGATATCACAGTCAAGTACCGGTAGTTTGGTAGAAGATGTTGAGGTTGAGAAGAGCGAATTAGGAAGGAGCAGGCGAAGGGTGGTGATGGTGGTGGTGTTATTTTTATCGCAAGAAAGTGTTCTGGGAGTCGCGGGCAGCGGCGCTTAACAGACCCAGGTTGGACCCTTCAGCGCTAATGACGTAATGAAGGTTTGCGTTCCTTTTTACTACCGTATGTTACGCAACATCGAGCAAGGGAAAGTAGAATAGGATATGAGAAATAGAGTTTACATTATAAGAGAGTACTAGCTATTATAATCATGACCCAAAGGCTTATTGGACGCCCTTATGAAGCTTCCAGTATCCAAACTTGTCCACTCAGTAGTGAATGCATCCTCACGTCATGGGGATAAATCAGGTAGCTTTGGTTGAATAGCAATGAAAGTACCATTCCTTATTCTAATCCTGGGAAGTTTTTCTGTGGTTTATCGTAAATGATAAAATATCCATGTCTTTTTAGTAAGTTTCTCTCAAGTTATGGTACAACCATGGACACAGACTGCATTTCACATTTTCTTGCACATCGCATCTCGATACAAGTAAATCCTCTTCATTCTAATTTTCAAGTACTATTCATGAAAATCTCCCCATTTTCCAGAACGCTTTGATAGGACTCTGATCTTTGCTCAAGCGAAGAAGTAAGCCTTTATTCCGCCTGATCAGTTCCCTATCGCTATCTAGACTGCAAGTTGTCCATCAGCTTGAGATCGAAGGATTCGTGACACTTTCTTGCATAGATCACGATCGTAGGGTACTATATCGAACCGTGAAAAAGGCAAACACGATGCCTATGATGCGAGTTTTTCACAGTGTCCGCGACTCAGTTTGTTGTATTCTTGCTCGATTTTTCGACATTTCAAGACCCAGCAAAAGATCATCTGTACGATTCTGGAGGTCATCCTGCAGGTTTAGTGTCCTGCTCTTCAATCTCCTCCCCACTCACAAATAACATCGTGAGAACACGACAGAGGAAGCTCACTGTTGTTCGCCATATCAAAATTGTGAAATAAGACGTTATAAAACTGGATCATATGCATGTACTTAATCTAAATTGTCATCAATTTTGTAATGAAGATCAAGAATGCCGATAAGAACAGATCGTCTAGGTATCTTTTGCGCGTCGGACCGAGAGAGCGACTTGCAATATCGAAGGTGTGAGGCATTTTAAGCTCTTGTATATTGGACACAACCATGCCTTCATCGTCGGCGGAAATGATGCACCTGCTAAAAAGATCTTTCATCTTAGCGATCTCTAATTCCAAAAGTCGATTTAGGCATTTTGTGAACCCATATCCGTACTAATCTGGAACTTCTTTTGTGATCCGAGGGTACTTTTGTACCACTACACGAGGTATATTTAATACGCGCGGCAAGTTCTAGGACTGTAGCTATTGTACGAAGGAAGCGGAACGGGTTGCTAGACTGAGTATCGTAGGGGCTGCAGATGAAGAGTGTGGTCAATCTCCTGAGCCTTCGGTTAATCAGACAAAAGATCTAGAAGAGCGTTTAAGCTATAACTCTAGCCATCATATCGAATTTGATGAACTGAATCTAGTAGCAAATCCTCTGCCATAGTGCTGAGAGACAAATCTTTAGGAAATGATACAGCGAAGGCTGTGATTAGAATCTCACTCTTAGAGTCGATCTCTCTCAAGCTACCGAAGCTGGAAGAAGACGAATTCGATGAAGTGATGCGCTGTTCTTTGCCCATGGTATTGACCCCTGGAAGCTCGCCCTTCGCATTTTCGACATCGCACGCGATCTCGCAAGCACCGGGCATCCAGTAGGGCTGATCGAGCTCAAAGTCTGCGAGAACGAAGAATGATGGAGGAAGACTTTTTGGTCTTCTTGCGTAACTGGACCATCTGCGACGGCGAAGGTGACTCGTGAGATAATTTTCCCCATGCTTATCGGCCTTGTAATGGCACGCGGGGCGAGTTGGAGCCGGGGTGAGAGAGTAGTCGCGACGTATAGTGTGCGAGGGATATCTCCAATTTGCAATTATACAATCACCCTCACTCTTCACACCCATTGGTGTAGCACCAATGCTACTCGCGACTAGTGCGGAGGTGAAAGAGGGAGTGCAAAAGGCCAAATAAGTGATGAGATGCTGAAAATAGGAAAAATCCGCTCATTTAAGCTAGAAGAGTAGCGGCATGCGGAGTTCTGACTGTATTCTTTCTAAGCATCGGTCCGTATGGAGCTCGAAGCTAAGAGTGAATCATTTGGCACGTGACCAAAATATGACATCTTTCTTCAAGGTTGTTCCAGATAGAGTGATTGCTTTTCAACGTATAGAGATTTAAAGGGTACGCCGTTCTTTCGTTGTGAAGGAGAGGGACTGGAACGTGATTTCTTGCCTGAGTGGTTGCTGGCTGAGGTTCTGGTATGGACAAAGGTTAGGGGCATATTTGATGTTAGATCAACTTCAAACGCCGAGATTTATGATAGATATCATACATTTATCGAGGCTTGAGCGCTTAAGAAAGTCCTCCGGCTCCAGGTTCTGTATTCTTGCAATGGCGGCGTGTACAGCGTTTAGCGCGACGGAGTACCTGAGTACCTGCAGCACATCATTCCGTTTCGGACCATCAACCCTGCTATTCCGACCATCAGCGCTAAGTTCCGACTCAAGATTCGGATTTTGTTTCTGCCTCCTTCCTGATTGATGATACCGCATCCTCTAGTTCTTGGTAAAGGGCAGCCTTGTTACCTGATGACTCATAAATCGAGATTCCATTACACCACCAACTCATCCACTAAATTAGATTCAGACTTTCTATTATACATATATGAACTTCAGTTCCATTTCCTCCCATCAGCAGTACCAATTTGTCAATTCTTATATTTCCCACCTACACAATGCCAGACCCAAACCTCGTCATCTCGCCGCTCCTTGCGGACGAAGCGGCCTTGTACCAAGCCATCCGCCACGAGACCTTCCGCCCAACCATCAACAAAATCCTGTACACCCGAGAACCTTCCCAAAAGACCCTCGACTCTGTCATTGAGAATACCCGCAATGATATCATCAACAAAGGTGTGCTGTACATGAAATGCGTCGACAAAACTACCGGCGTTATGATCGCAGGCGCAAAATGGAGATACATGGGCCTTCTCAATCCTGACGGCACTGCCGCACCGCGGCCATTGGAAGTTGTGAAGAACGATCTTGTAGTTCTGGAGCCATATGAGGAGAGCGATCCCGTGATCTTTAACACGATATTCACGCTCTTCGCTGCAAATAAGCTGGAGATCATGGGGACGAGGCCGTATTATGTGCTCGATACACTGGTAACGCATCCGGATCACCATCGAAGAGGCGCGGGTGGGATGTTGGTCAAGTGGGGTTGTGAAAAGGCGGATGAGCTAGGGGTTGAGGCCTTTCTGGAGGCGAGTTTGATGGGGCAGCCATTGTATGCAAGGTATGGTTTTGAACCTGTGAAGGAGGCCGGGATCGATTTGAGGAAGTATGGAGGTGATGAGGAGATGACCTTTATTGTGAGTTGTTGTGACCTGTTCTGATATGGAATTGGAATAGCGCTAATGTATGGTGATAGTTGATGCGAAGGCCAGCTAAGAGTGAGAGGAGTTGATTGCTTGAGGATCGGTCGTGCCTGCTACGCTGCGGGATCGAGGAAAACGTTGTCGTGTTGATTATTTCAGCCGTATGATTCGGGAATATGAATTCTAAGGACGCCTAAGACTATGAAATCTATATTATGGTATTGGCTATTCGTTATTATTTAGGATCTGGAGAATATATCAACTCTGGTCGGTAGTTAGAACTATAGAACTCATGAATCGCCAACAGTATGAGCTGCGAAGCTAGATGGAGGAAGAAGGTCCTATTCGTTCGAACCACGTCTACGTCCGCCCATTTGTCTTCCAAGGTGTTCATTTCGATGTCTAAAATCACCCAGCGGTCGAACAAGGCATGCGCTGGGTATGTCTTGTTCGTAGAATCCTCTCAGGATAGTTCCTTGGCGTGATACCTATGGTCGATTACCTTCGAAACTGTAACTCTAGGCTGTCCTACCTTCATGCTTAATCTTGTTACTTGTCCAACTTTCGATGTCTTTCTTCAGTGTTGATGGACCACAGTCCTCCAAATTAAGCATTTGCTCTTGCCTGTCATCGGTAATTGTTGAGATGGAGTGGAAGATCATTTGGGGCCGAAAGGTGCACTACGCGTACGCAAAACAGCAGGCTAGAGAATGTGACTTGAGATGTCCACACGACCAAAATGCTCCCTCGAAACCCAGATTTCTTAACTCTACACATCTATAGCACTATCTCCCCGAGCATCATCGTGACTATCGCATATTTGTCTTCTCTTTGGTCTCCCTTTCCTTCATTTTCTTTTAAGTGACCCCATCATTAGTCTCAACCCCAGCTTCAACATCTAAGACCATAACAACGTCACTGTTGGAAACAGAGATGCTATTACTGTGCACCATGAGTAACAATTAGGTAAATTCCCGAAAATGGTGTCTTTTGAGGTGGGGACAAGAGAGCATGTGGTATTAACTTTGGGAAGGGAAGTAGATGAGCGGCGCAGTGGGTATGGAGAAGGTGTAGGACGCAAGGAAGGGATTCCGAGTCAGCCCCAAATAACCCCTAGCCGACCCTAAAATGATGCCTGACGAATATGTGTAGCGCGTCACCTATTTCCCCTTAGCACCACCCCGTTCCCTAATCCTCTCGTCCCTCTCGAACTTCTCTGTGAAGATCCTAAAGAATAACCCGAGCCACTCCCTCTCCCTCCCACTCAACACCCGTCCGGGATTCTTCCAGCTATTACTCAAGATCTCCTTGACCCTCCTTCTCAACACCTTCAACCCAACCGCAGCCCTCCAATCCTTGACCGCGAACCTAAGTACGTTGCCCGGCAGACTAATCACACCAGCATGCAGCTTGAAGTCTACATCTGCGGCAGCCATCAGGATCATCGGCAGTGGGTGCACGATAGATGTAGAATGCGCATTGTAGTATTTGTTCGTGGATTGCATGATGTGGTAATATGACAGAAACTTTGCGGTCGAGGGATTGATAGCGGTAGCTTTGTTAACGGATGTAGGAGCCAGGCTGACGGTCTGATTGTTGGAAATGTTGCGCCAACCTTTGCCGTCTCGGATAAGAATCTTGGGATAGAATGCTGTAGCAATAACCGAGTTGACGAGAAGGTCATTCTCTGAATGAACGTCGTATTGGGGAGGGACGGTGACAAAAGTGCGATGGCGGGTAGTGCTGCGATAGCGACTTAGTGTGCGGCGCTCTTCGACCGAGAACTGGACAAATCCTGCATCGACTAAAGAAGACAAGAGTTGCGCTTTGAGATCCTCAACGTTGCCAAGGTTTTGGGAACTGAGGAAGTTCCTTTGGCAGTATTGGACTTCGGAGCGACCTGCGGTCATGCAAACAGCTTTCCAGGACTTGTATGCGTTGTAAGTCGTTAATAGATCGGAGTCGCCCTTCTTGAATGCGAGTCTGGCAATGTCGGCTCGCTGCCTCGCGCCAAAAGGGGTCAAAAACGGCGACTTTGATGATAGAATGGCTGCAATTGTAATGGCGACATCAACACATCCTAACATACTTGACAAGAGCACGAGTTTGCCAAGATGGGCATCCAACGGAAGCTTTGCTAGCTGGCGTCCAAGATATGTAAGCTCTTCGCCGGGAGTCAATGCATCGACCTCAATCAGTGCATCAATAGCACGACGAACATTTCTTGAAGATGGCGGGTCTAGAGCTTCAGCAAGCGTCCTCTCGATGTCTCCGAGCTTGCAAATCTTTGTTCGCATCACGAGGTCTTGAAGCGAAAGCCGGAGCATTTCTGGCGTCTGCTGTTCTGCCATCAAATTGTCATGGCGATACTTTGTGAATAGATGGAAGCACAAGCCTTCTTGTACACGCCCTGCGCGGCCTCTTCGCTGCTTAGCGTTTGCACGAGATATGAAGGACTGAGTAAGGCGAGACAATTGCCTTCGCTCATCGAAACGCATCTCTTTATGCTTCCCAGTATCGATAACGCAAGTAATGTCCGGAATAGTGACACCTGTTTCTGCAATGTTGGTGGCGAGTACTATTTTTCTTACTCCTGGTGGAGGAATGTGGAAAGCAGCTTGCTGGTCCTCAGAAGATATGGTAGAGTGAAGAGGGTAAACCAGCCAATACTTGTCAAATGAAGGGTGGGTTAGGAGAATGTCGTTGAGTTGGCGAATCTCAGCGATACCAGGAAGAAAAACCAAGAACGCGTTGCTAAATCCAATGTGATTGGGATCAAACGCAACGGATTCGATCAATCGAATGACTAGGTCATAGTCGATACAGTATTCATCGTATGTTGATAATACGTCGCGAGTTGCAGAACTGTAACCGGGAAGTTTGCTTGGGATGCCAGATTTCTCCTTGATAGGTTCCTCGTCGTCCCCGCTCGTGTCAGCGTCGTTTTGCTTGTCGTCTGATGACGCTGTGTAGTTGGTAAACTCGATTGCATCTTCCAGATACTTGGTACGAACGGGGAATGTTCGACCTGGCACATTCAGAACGGGGGCATTGTTTAAATACTCCGAAAAGCGTTTGGAGTCTACAGTGGCACTCATCAGAATGACTTTGAGCTCAGGACGCTGAAGCATTAGAGTGCGAAGAATGATGAGAAGAAAGTCGGTATCAATGCTATAGCAAGTCAGAAGTGCGGTAGAATCTAGAATAAAAAACTTACCTTCGCTCGTGAACTTCATCGATAATCAGATGAGTAACCTCTTCCAATCCCTTAGAGGATTCCAACATGCGCAAGACTACTCCAACTGTAGCGAATACAAGTCTAGTCTGAGCGGATGTTTTGCTCTCTAATCGAATTGCGTATCCAACCAATGAGCGTGGGGTTCCAATGTCCCTGGGTCCTTCTCCTATTTCTTCGCTAACACGTTGAGCTAGGGAAATAGCAGAGATACGTCTCGGTTCAGTACAGTAGATTTTACATGGCTTTCCCTGTGATAGTTCGTGTTCGAGAATAAATGACGGAATTTGAGTGCTCTTTCCGCAGCCTGTTTCACCACAGATGATCGTTACCTGATGCTGGTCGATGGTAGAAAGAATCGATCCTTTGAAGCCGAAAACGGGTAGATTGCTTCGAATAGACAGCATACGCTGGTATGAGGGGGCAGACGCCTTTTGGCCCCAGAGGTTCATCAGACTTTCCAATGCCGATAATGGTGTATTTCTGCCGGAGTTTGATGTACTTGAAATCGCAGCTACTTGACTCCGCATCTTGAAACGACTTGTGAGTACGACGCCGTCAGATTCTTCGTTGTCCAGTTGATCTTGAACTATTGAACGGAAATGCCTAATAGTATCGCGATCTTCTGCGTCAATGCGATCCTTGCGATGATCTAAGAACTCTCTGTACAAGTCTCGCCAATTCGTGGGCAGCCTTAGGTACAGTTTTTCTTCTTTGGCAGACGAGGCAAAGACGGAAAACAAAGCAACTGTGGAGATGTAGTTTTCACTCTGCTCAACCGAAATGCAGGCGATTGTGAATGCTTCAAACTTGGCTTGGCCCGATCGTATCACACACTTGACGCCTGCAACATCGTCATCGTATACGACATCTTGGGCTTTGCTCCATGTGAGTGTCAGGGCGTGCCGGCAAGAGTATGTTGTGGGAGAAATGAGTTTGTAAGATAGGCGCGCTCCAGGATCTCTAATATTTCACTGTCAGTCCCAGGTCGAAAATATTCATGAGTGACATAGTGAACCAACCTTGCGCGAACAGCTTCCTCTAGAAGTCTCCTGGGTGCCAGGCCGCTCTGCTTGCCAAAGTCCCGTAACAAAATTGAGTCTGACGTTGCATCGACATTAGTAGCATCGCTTGAAGCAATCTGGTCTGGTATGGCGGAGAACATGTCCGCTAGCAGCCCTGAGTCATCATCACCAAAGACTGTGTCAGAATCTTGGAGAATAGTTTCCTCCTCGCGACTTTTCGGTGTAATATGAGCAACGCTGCTCTTCTCGGGCTTCTGTCCCGGCTGATCCTCTGTTGGTGCTTGTTGTCTCGAAGCGGCCTTCGTTTGTGCAATTTGACTTCGCTTAGCAGGCCATTGGGCCTCAGCATTATCTCGATCGAATAGGGCGTCTGATTCGACTTGATGAAGCTGAGAAAGAAGCTTGCGAACTGCGAGCGGATGTGGCTTGACGTTCCGTCCCTTCGACATTTTCAACTGCTTCCGGGACTTTACTTCCACAATTTCAGGGTCAATTTCAAATAACCTACCTCTAATTTTAAGATATGTTGGAACGAGCTGGTCTTCTTCAAGATCACTATCTAGATCACTAACTGCGATGTCGCTAAAATCTGACTCTGCCGGCGTAGATGTACCAGGTGTAGGCATGTTTGGCGTAGGCGCAGAGAAAACATCGTTATCAGAGTCCTTTGTACTGGCGGCATCGTTGACGAAAGTGACTGCTGGAGGAGATCCTGGAATTCCATCAGCATCGATTGTTACCCCTATAAGCGTGACGTGGAAGTGAATGATGTATAAAAAAAAAGGTGGACGTGGGGAGCAAAGTTGGCTTACCAGGCCGTGACGTATCTGGAGAATTGGGCATCAAGCGTTTGGCCTGGGGTTCTTCATATGAGAAGGAATGGCCCTCACACTGATCCAAAGCGAGCCACTCCAATCCCTCCTGAAATCCCCAAATGGCTGCTGAACCATCGATGTTGACGGCGTTGGCGCAAAGCCATTTGAACACCGGTTGCAGATGGTCATAAGAGAACCCTAGGTCACGCAAGGTAATATTAAGGACCCATAATTTTGACATGGCGTCTTCTTCAGAAAGGATCTTTAAGAGGGATTGTGGACCCTGCTTCCGATTCGAATCATTAGATTCAGCTTGAGCTAATGCGATGATGCTGTCCATTATCTCGTTAGGAACCCAATCATGAACAGTCATAGATTGAGACTGCGAACGAAGGACTCGTCTATCAGTCTGAAACTTGAGGACTTGTCGGCGAGACTCCCGTCTGATCTTTGAAGCATGCTTTTCTGCCAGTAGTTGGAGCTCATCATGCTCCAACTGAGCTTCTAGCTCTTCGGGCGTTTGCTCAATGGCTATGGAGGTTGGAGGAAGGGCCTCAGATGCAGTTTGCGATATCTGAACTGCTTCAACCGCAATTTCCTTTTTGGGTTCTTCTGCTTCGAGCTCGGCGAGCTTCTCCGCCACTTTCGGTTTGCTTGGAACAGAGGTTGTAGCAAAGCCACGCGCAGGATTCCCTGCGGGCTTCTTCTTTTTTTTGTTCGGGGCCATGTGGACGTACGCTTTTTTTTAGCTTTGGGGTGCAGGCGGAAAGGATGCCGATTCCGAAGTTCCGAGAGGGCAGTTTCTCAGGTCAGGGCTCGTATAGAGAACCACGGGGCCTGATCTTTGAGAAGATCAAGGTTAGGGCTGCCGGGGATGCTGCTCGAACGCATGTAGGGCGTACACGTGTGCCGGGTGGAGTCTCGAGGCAAAAAGGGCGGAGGTGGAGAAGCAAAAGGGCCGTGAAGACGAGATTCGCCTGCCCTCATGTCATCGCTCGAACTCTTGGCAGCCGGCAAAAGAATCCACAGGACGCCGGCGTACAGCAACACGACGAAATTTGAGAAGCCGCACCGTAACTCGCCGCAAACAATCCGCGGTTCTTCCATGGACAAGACATAATGGCCGTTGATGGGGCGAACTCCTCCCAGGCCCTTGACCGCCACGAGCTGCGGCAGGCCCTCGTAACCAGCTCCACCAAGCGCAGAACTGCAGAGCTCGCGAGCCTGCAACACCACGTCTCCAATGCAGGTCAGTTATACGCAGCATTGAACGGGAGGAAAATTCCGATGCTGACACGTTATCAGCTTTCGCAACCCCCGACCTCCATTTCCTCCTCGATCTGCTCTTTGAAACGTACCCCACCTACAACGATCGAGAATCCAGGCGAGCTGTGGAGCATGTCTTCACCTCTTTGATAAACGGGCCACAGGCCGGCGTCGCCTTGCCCATCATTGTCAAGTTCCTAAAGACAGAGTGTGTTAAGACGGGCATTGCGCACGTCAACACTTTCGTCCTGGCAGACTGGTGCTCGACTCTGCTCCAGCAATTCGCGCTTGCGCCGGAACAATGGTCACAATACGGGATGGAGGTCGCAAATGCCGCTGCAAGAGTCTTGGAAACATGCATGGGCGCTGGGAGCCATCCACGCGCTGTTCGTATCCAGGAGTCGGCCATGGTCACAACTCGTCGCGCGCTACGTAAACTTTTCGCTGCATCCAAATTTGGAGAAGAGGCACTTGCGAGGCTGGTGGTGTCGCTTACAGCGAAGGGGCCCTCCTCCACCGCCGGCAATGCCGTATTTCTGGGGGTCATAGCAGGCGTATGCTCTCGTCTACCTGCGGTCCAACCACAACTAGAGCAGCACAAACAGGAATACTATACGTTCTATGTGAGAGAGATGGTTGGATCCCGGATTCCGTTGCCCAAGCACATCTCCAATGCTCTCCATGACTTCTTCGACAGCTTCCCCACCTTGGATGAGCTGCGAAAGGAAGTCATACCGCCAATAGAAAAGGCTCTTCTCAGAGCTCCGGAAGTTGTGCTCAATGACATTATTTCTCCTATGATTCTCGCTTTACCCCAGTCCATGGATCTGTCTGAGATTCTTCATGGAAATCTGCTGAAGCCACTGCTGTCAAATGTCAAGTCCACCAATCCGACGATTCGAGCAGGCGCTCTGCAAACATTCGAATCTCTTGCCTCCAGGTCCCAAGATGATACACTCATCGCCAAAGTCGCGGATGAAATTCTCAACCCACTCAAACAAGGGAAGGTCACAGTGACGGATCAGAAAATTCTTCACGCCCAGATGCTCTCTGCGTTGTCCGGCTCGGTCTCCTTGTCTCAAAAGATCCCAGTGGCTATTGCCCCTGTGGCGTTGAAGGAGCCCAACGAACCAGCTCTAGTTGCAGAAGTATCAACGTTGACTAAGCATCTTACATTCGGAATAGCAAATGGCGTCACTCTCGACAAATCTGTGACCGATACATTCATCAAAGGAATCGCCGACAAGAGAGTGCCGATTCGTCGCGTCTGGGCACTTCGAGCGGCAGACATCTGGTGGAACTTCTCCTCGGAGCAACTTACGCGAAAAGATGTTATCGCATTTTGCCAAGCCACCCTCCCGAAACTGGTGGAGATATGGCAAGAAGTACTTGCAAATCCTGTCATCGCTACACAGAATGGTTTGGTGACTGTGGGTCATTATGTTATCGCTCTTCTGCTCAGCAAAGTCCGCGTATTGGATGAAGAAACGCTTACTGCTATCTACAAGAAATCAGACGTCCTTTCTCAGGCCATTGCAGTCCAGCCGAAACCGTCTTTCCTGCTCAATCCGAGGGTCTACACTAAGCTTACCACTGAAGACGACATCGAGATAATCCTCCGTGCTCTTGCTGCTATAGCGCCCTCACTCTGTCAAGATGAGGCCTCGGTCGAAGCCCAGGAGGCATGGTCGCAGACCTTCATTTACTTTATTGTTGCGCAAAATGTTCCAGGGAAAGCGAAGGCAGCAGCTAGAGATGCATTAACTAGAACTTACATCCAAGAACCTGCAAAGATCAACAGTATTATCGCACAAGGCATCTGGTCCTGGTATCGGGTTGCCGAACAGGGCGACAAAGAAAGCGCGGCTGTGGCTGCAAAGACAGGGACAAGTGAACTTGGGACTGTTTTGAACTGTTTATGTCTTCCGGAGACCACCTTGGCGAAATTCGGCGCAACTATTCCTATGGAAGCTTTGCGTAAGCAGTGTCTCGATCTAATAGTTTTGGCTCGTGCCGAAATTGTACCTCGTACATCCTGGATCGAATTATGCCTAAGGATGGGAGTGGATCCGGGCCAGCTTGTTCGTGATCATTTAGAGGAGTGCGTGGCATTGATTAACAATGTCACTACGGTATGAGAACAGCAACCTAGTACTTATAAACAACACTAATTTTTGAGCGTAGAATCAACAAAATAAGCCTTTCCCTAGCATCAGCCAAGCTGCATATAGCGCATATACCGACATGGCTTTCGTTGCACCCGATAAAGCCTTACCAGTCATTGTACGCCAATTTAGTGCAGATCTTGATCCTCAGCAGCTCGAGAATGTAGGTCCGACAGAAGCTGCGATATTCCGGACTCCTGAAGGCACAGCTTATATCGATGTGCTGTCAAAGAAATCATCTGTTGTGGTTGACAAGAATGTGAAGGACTATGATACTTTGAAATGGGAAGAAGAGCTACGGTCGCAGCTGGCACAAAAGAAAGGCGAGACGAAGAAGCTGACCCCAGAGGAGCGCGCCAAAGTCAACGCTCAGTTGGCAAAGGAGGCTGCCATCAGGAAGGAGGTCGCCACGGTTGAAGCGAATATGAAGCGCGGAGTGGGTATCATTCAGAGACTTGCCACGGGTCCGCCTACTGAGGCAGAGCAATGGATGGGCCCTGCAGTAGACCTGCTCATTCAAATAATACGAGCTGGAGGCGGTCTTGTCCTTGGGGACCTCCCAGCCACAGCCTACATCAAATGTTCTGAGCGACTCTCTTCTAGACTTGGAATTTTCAAGCCGTTTGTCGGTGTGGCCACCTTAAGGACTATTGGCTCGTTGCAATTGTCTGCAGAGTATGAGGAAGAGGATCTAGGAAGTAAGGTAGCTGCTAATACAATTGATTCACAAGCTAATGCGCTACAGACTTGGTCACTAGAGTTCTATATCGACTACGATTCCTAAGCGAACAGCGACCATTAGATCCTGTATCTCTTGCATACTGTCTCCCACTCATTTTCCTCGTCCTTGAGAAAGGCGGCATTGGACGATCGTCATCTGAAGAGTCGGACGAGCAGCTCATGTTAGCTATCGAATTCATATCGTTCCATACCGACTCATGTATGTTCTGCCTATGCCTATGTCCCACAGCTAAACTTGAAGTATTGCCCAATAACAAAGCTTATAGCTGACAATCATTTTAGGTTCTGATGAACGACTGCCTCGCACAGGAATTTTGGAAAATTTGGTGGCATCCATGCAACAATACAATCAACATTATAAGCCTATCAAAGACTGTTTGATGGATCTTTCGCGAGGCCTCGCCCCCAACATCAATAATAGAGAGCTTGGTGCATTGCTTCGCGGAACAATCGTTCCAGAGGTTTCTGTCCGTACCGCCACTCTGCAAACAATAGACGCCGAACTTGACATGAATGATTTGAAATTCAGCGAAGAGATTTGGTTGGCGTGTCATGATGACGTTCCGGAGAACGTGGAGCTTGCTCAGACGATCTGGGAGGACAACGACTTGGAGCTCCAAGCAAGTGCATCCGCCCAGATTGTGCCTTATCTCGAGTCCTTGGATAAGCAGCTTCGAAGAGCAGCGGCCCGCTCAATTGGAGAGATCGTTTCTGATTTCCCAGAAATATTCGATCAACTACTTACAACTCTACAAGAGTCTTACAAGGAAAAGGCCAAGCCACGAATGCCCGAACGAGACGAGTATGGGATGCCTAGGAAGGTTGACCTTCGAGATCCTTGGGAGTCCAGAGATGGCATAGCTCTTGCGTTCAAAGAGATGACACCCAACTTCAAAGACGACGATTTGGTTAACTTTTTGCAATTCATGATCTATGATGGGCCCCTAGGCGACCGCAATGCTACTGTACGAGACGAGATGATCGATGCAGCAACAACAGTCATCAAAACCAAAGCGCAGTCAATGGTTGAGCCACTCATGGAGCTTTTCGAGAGTGCGCTAGAAAGCCCCGACCGAAAGTCAGAGATGTATGATCAGGTTAACGAAGCTGTTATTATTCTCTACGGTGCCCTGGGCCAACATCTCAAGTCAGGGGACGAGCGTGTTCCCAAGGTTGTCCAGCGTCTTCTAGCCACCTTGAGCACACCTTCAGAAACCGTACAGTACGCGGTTGCACAGTGCCTGCCTCCCTTGGTACGGACATCAGAGCAGGAGCTTTCCACATACATCGAACAGATGAATGATCAATTACTCCAATCGAAGAAGTATGCGGCCCGTCGTGGAGCTGCCTACGGTCTTGCTGGCATCGTCCGTGGAAAAGGACTCGGAGTACTTCGAGAGTATCGGTTGATGTCAAATCTTCAAGGAGCTGCCGAGAACAAAAAGGACGTCAATCAGCGGCAAGGAGCCTTCTTGGCGTACGAGTTGCTATCTCTTATCCTTGGGCGCCTATTCGAACCATATGTCATCCAAATCGTCCCTCAACTACTTGCCGGATTCGGAGATGCCAGTGCAGATGTTCGAGAGGCTTGCCTCGATGCTGCTAAGACATGCTTCTCGACACTTACATCTTATGGTGTTAAGCAGGTCCTACCAATTCTGCTCGAAGGTCTCGATGAGTCGCAATGGCGAAGCAAGAAAGGAGCCTGCGATTCCTTGGGTGCCATGGCCTACCTTGATCCGGAGCAGCTTGCGTTAAGTTTACCAGATATTATTCCCCCATTGACGACAGTTTTGACGGACAGTCACAAGGAGGTTCGAAGTTCTGCCAACCGAAGTCTGCAACGTTTCGGAGAGGTCATCAGCAACCCTGAGGTTAAGAGCGTGGTCAATATTTTGCTCAAGGCTCTCAGCGATCCCACGAAGTACACCGATGATGCCCTCAACGCGCTTATCAAGCTCTCGTTCGCTCACTACCTGGATGCACCTTCTCTTGCCCTTGTCGTGCGCATCCTCGAGCGAGGCTTGGGAGATCGGTCGGCTACGAAACGAAAGTCGGCACAAATCATAGGAAGCTTGGCGCATCTCACGGAACGGAAAGACATCCTAGCCCACTTGTCAATATTGGTAGCTGGGCTACGAATAGCGGTGGTTGACCCTGTGCCAGCAACACGTGCTACAGCATCAAAAGCTCTCGGTTCCCTCATTGAAAAGCTTGGAGAGGATGCTCTGCCAGATCTCATTCCCAGTCTCATGGCCACCCTCAAATCAGACACTGGAGCTGGCGACAGACTGGGATCCGCACAAGCCCTTTCCGAGGTTCTTGCTGGTCTTGGCACAGGACGTCTTGAGGAGACACTACCGAGTATTTTGCAGAACGTTTCGAGCAACAAGCCATCTGTACGGGAAGGTTTCATGTCATTGTTCATTTTCTTGCCAGCTTGCTTTGGAAATGGCTTTTCCAACTACCTCAGCAAGGTTATTCCGCCAATTCTTGGTGGACTGGCAGATGACGTAGAGTCAATCCGAGATACTGCGTTGCGCGCCGGACGTCTGCTCGTCAAGAATTTCGCCACCAAGGCCATTGATCTTCTTCTTCCTGAGCTTGAAAGAGGTCTCGCGGACGACAGCCACCGTATCCGTCTCAGCTCCGTTGAACTTGTGGGAGATTTGCTATTCAATCTCACGGGCATCACCGGAAAGGCAGATTCAGACGAAGTCGAGGAAGGGGCCAAGGAAGCGGGTGCATCTCTTCTCGAAGTGCTTGGAGAAGAGAAGCGGAACAAGGTGTTGTCTGCACTTTATATCTGCCGATGCGATACCTCTGGTCTTGTTCGCACGGCCTCAATCAATGTCTGGAAGGCGCTCGTGGCAAGTCCGCGCATTCTTCGAGAACTAATCCCCACGCTTACTCAGCTCCTTATTCGGCGTCTCGCGAGTTCCAACATGGAACAGAAAGTCATTGCTGGCAACGCCCTAGGAGAACTTATCCGGAAAGCTGGAGATGGTGTATTAGCAAGCTTACTGCCTACCTTGGAGGAAGGTTTGCACACTACCGACACTGATGCAAAGCAAGGTATTTGCATTGCGCTACGTGAGCTCATATCAGCAGCTTCACCAGAGCAGCTTGAAGACTACGAGAAGACATTGATTCAAGTTGTCCGAACCGCCCTCATCGACCCAGATGACGATGTGCGAGATGCTGCTGCCGAGGCCTTTGACGCGCTGCAACAAATCCTTGGCAAGAGGGCTGTTGACCAAGTTCTACCATATCTACTCAACCTCTTACGCAACGAAGAAGATGCTCAGAACGCGCTTTCTGCTCTTCTCACACTGCTCACAGACCAAGCAAGATCAAACATCATTCTCCCCAACCTTCTACCAACACTGCTTACGTCGCCGATGTCTGCATTCAATGCTCGTGCTATTGCCTCGCTAGCTGCGGTCGCCAGCTCAGCAATGACAAGAAGACTGCCTACTATTCTAAACACGATTATGGATAATATTGTCGCTACCAAGGACGAAGAGCTAAAAGAAGAGCTTGAAACGTCTTTCGATGCTGTAATGCTCTCTGTCGACGAGTACGATGGGCTGAACACGGCTATGAGCGTTATGCTTGCTTTGGTCAAGCATAGCGATGAGCGACGACGTGCTAAGGCTGACATTCACCTAGCCAGATTCTTTGAAGAGACGGACACCGATTTCTCAAGATACTATCCCGACCTTATCCGAGCTCTACTCATCTCATTCGACGATTCGGACAAGGAAGTCATCAAAGCTGCATGGACTGCTCTCAGCGCACTGACGAAGCAACTACGAAAGGAAGAGATGGAGTCACTCGTCGTCTCAACACGGCAAACACTCAACCAAGTCGGTGTCGCTGGCGCTGACCTTCCAGGTTTCTCTCTACCCAAAGGCATCAATGCCATTCTTCCAATCTTTTTGCAGGGCCTCATGAATGGTACAGCGGATCAAAGGACACAAGCCGCGCTTGCTATCTCGGATATAATCGATCGAACGAGCGCGAAGTCTTTGCAGCCATTCGTCACTCAAATCACGGGTCCTCTCATTCGTGTTGTGTCTGAGCGTTCGGTTGATGTTAAAGCGGCAATTCTGTTAACCTTGAACAACCTACTTGAGAAAATCCCAACGTTCCTCAAGCCCTTCTTGCCACAGCTTCAACGAACATTCGCAAAGTCACTTGCTGATACCTCGTCCGACCTTCTACGCGCACGAGCAGCAAAGGCGCTCGGTACACTTATCACGATGACGCCAAGGGTCGATCCTTTGATCGCTGAGTTGGTTACTGGTACTAAGACAGCGGATCAGGCAGTCAAGAATGCAATGCTGAAGGCCTTGTATGAGGTTGTAAGCAAAGCTGGTAAGAACATGAACGAGACGAGCAGGAACTCGATTTTGAGCCTTATCGATACCGACATTGAGGGTTCTGATGGTAAGTTTGCCGATCTACAAGCATGTTCTACTGAGACTGACATATATACAGACACAATGGCAGTCACAAATGCTCGCCTTCTTGGCGCCCTCATTGGCAACTTAGCTCCAGAGGTCGCAACCGGACTCATCAAATCTCGCGTCCTGACCACGCATTTCACCAAGGCCTCAGTGTTTGCACTGAACGCTGTACTTCTCACGTCACCAGAAGCACTTGCTGAAAATTTGGCTGATGAGACTGTTGCCGTGATATGCCAGGGTATAGCGCATCGTGTAAGTTACCCTGTTCCTCTTCCTTCGCCAATTATACTAATTGTGCTTTCAGCAACCCGTGATTTCCGATAACTGTGTTTTAGCCGCTGGTAAATACTTGCTAAGCCCAAAGACAAACAAATCTTTCGACCACACGAAACCATTGTTCGAAGCCTTCGCCCCAGTCGTCGCACCCGGAAATCCCGTCGACACGCGTCGTCTAACCCTCGTTGTTCTGCGCACAGTAGCACGCGAGAACGAGACACTCATCCGCCCACATATCCCGCTCCTCACACCTCCAATCTTTGCATGCGTCCGCGATCCAGTGATCCCTGTCAAACTTGCCGCCGAAGCCGCGTTCTTGGCGCTGTTCAGCGTTGTAGATGAAGAAGGCGAGGTGTTTGAGAAATATATGGCTGGACCCGGTAAACAGCTAC
Source organism: Herpotrichia juniperi (assembly GCA_014905255.1). Lineage (NCBI taxonomy): Eukaryota > Fungi > Ascomycota > Dothideomycetes > Pleosporales > Melanommataceae > Herpotrichia > Herpotrichia juniperi. Next base: position 316,636 of record BLYF01000125.1, read on the forward strand.
CACCGGGTCTGCAGAAGAGTATGCCTGATTACTTCAAGAGAGTGAGCTTGAGGCTTGCGGGGCAGGCAAGAGAGAGAAGAGAGGCTGAGGGTGGTGAGGGTGGTCTGGGATTGAGTAGTGATGAGGTAGAGGATGAGAGGGAGATTTGGAGTGTGGGGATGGTGGAGATGGGTGATGTTTTTGGTGAGTCGTGATGAGAAGGGGGATATGGTTGTGTTTATTTTACGACTACGTGAATAGGGGTGAGGGCGGTACATTGGGGGGTTAAGGGCGATTGAAAAGTTTTGTGGAAATCATGTGGACTTTCCTTGCGCGGGGAGCGTTTACAGTACTGGACACTATTTAACCGCGAGTATCATCAGAGAACTTCTGGCACTTCACTTAACTGTGCGCGCGAATGTAGCCGCCCGTCAAAGCCTCTCTCTTCAACTTGTAAAATCTCTCTCGCACTTGGAGCATGATGCAGCTATAACTCCACACCTTTCTCTGGGTGATACAATAGGGTCCAGCACGTTTTCTTCAGTCACTTCGCGCATTTCTCAATCTTTCGCAAAAGGGGCTTGATTCGAACCGAATCAACAGCAGCAGCCATCCTCCTGACTGATATGGTCTTTCTACTTGCGTCTTGCAATCTACTTATGATTTCGAAAAAATTATATTTCAACACCAACAGCGCTTTCATCACGCAATCTGCTCCGGCTAGAGGAATAGAGACGTAAGCAATTCCCTCATTCCCTGCGCATGGAAGGTTTCTAAACCAAGTTGCCCTTCCAATAACAATCCATTCGCATTTGTATAACCCCAGCAAGCGGAAATACCGCACAAATACATCCAGAACCTTTTATATTTCAGTGCAGCTCAAAGCCTGCTCCTGCTCTTCCACCTCAATAAAATGCTCTACCATCTCATCCAAAATACTTCATACCCAAGCAAAGCCCCTCTCTACCAACACATCTCCTAGCCTCGCGGCGTTGATTTTCCGAGGACGTCATCCAGACCATCGCGTACAATATAGCCATTCTTTTCTGATACGCTGCAACTACGTCTCGATTTCTGTCCTCGACATCAGTGGCCCTGGTAATGAGGAGTGGAGTATATGGCAGCTGTGATTATACAGGAGGAAGAGGTAGGAGACAACCATGTTGTGGTTTGGGCACGAGTATGTATCCCTCTGCTTCCATGGCAAAGATGTAAGTCAGCATGCCGTTGCTGTAGAATAGCGGCATGTGCTCCCAACGTGCTTCTAATTTGAAAAGAGCACATGGAGTGCAACAAGCTTAAGTTTTTGAGGAGAGGAGTTTGGTTGCCTTGTTGTATCTCGCGGTTGCTAGTTGTATTTTATAGATATGGCTGATATGAAGCGCGTAAAATACCTATCATGTGGCTTGCAGGCGAAGCATAGGTACGAAGCTGATCCAAAGAGCCAACTTGGGGCTAGCGAACTGTAATCAGGTTTGGTAACAGCAGAGGATTGCAGTAATGTAATGCCATATAATTCCTCATGCTACTATCTCTATGCCACCCTATGCCTTTGAGTTGAATATAGCGTAATGAACAGACCCTCCGGCCGCAACGCCTGAAAAGAAAAAAAAAGCCGGGTATCTTTTCCGTGCTCCATGCCACAAACACCAAACCCAAGAAACTCCGCCCTCCCGTATGCAAGCCAAACACAACAACACAAATCTCCCCGTGTGGACGCACTCGGAGCAGCTCAAGTCCCAATAGCCAAACACCCATCAAGCACAGAATCCAGCCCGTCAACATCCTGCACACTCCCCCCATTCCACGTCCAATCGTCATCCATGACATATCCCGGATCCCCAAGATCCCACGAATACCCACTCGTCAGCCCACCTCTTCCACCCGAATCTCCGTTCCTGATATCGAGTGGCGCAGGCGGACCGCTCAAAGTCGCAGTCGCAGGCCGCCCAAGTCCTTGCGTCTCCATGGACAGTTCCTCGACTCCGTGCGCATCTAGGAATCGGGCGTGCGTGATGCGTCCTGAGATGAGCGGCACTTGGCCGAGGTAGCTGTCGCCGACTTCCAGGGCCAGACGGAGGTCTTCCATGCAGAGTGGGGGTCGTTTGCGGCGTTCTTCGATTTCGATGGGCAGTTCGCCTGACACGCCTCTGCCTAGCTCTCCTCGCGCTATCCTCTCCTCATCTCGCTCCACCTTCCGCTTGTACTCGGCTGTCTTGATGAATCCGCCTCCGTTCGAGCTGACGCGCTGGAAGAAGTTGGTTAACGCCTCTTTGATATATGTCTCGGTAGCGATGTTCATGTACTCGGCGCAATCGGCGGTGTGGCCCGAGGGGAGACCAGATTCGTAGCAGATGGGCAGCATGCGTGTGGAGATGGTGGAGGAGGTGGGGAACTCGTGGGTTTCGGCAAATAGGAGGGATGTGTAGCGTTTGCGGATCTCGAGATCCCAGTCTGTTCACACATGTCAGTACTCTACTCGTAGAATAAGTAGAAGGAGAGAAGATAGAGATGCAACATACTCGTCTTCGTCTGATACCCCCCCGCACTCGCCGGCCCCGCCTCGGGCTGCTTGATCCTCTTCACATCCCCCAGATCCACCATCTCCTGTGTAAACGGATCATAGATATCCCCTTGGTGTACCGTCTTCAGCCTCTTCCTCTCCCGCCTAGACAATTGCATGACTTCATGTTTCAGCCGCTTCTCTGCTTCGTCCCCGGTATTGGACTTGACGGTCGTGGAGGGCTTGTCGGTGGAGGAGACCCAGGATGCGATGCCGGGTTCGGGGGCGTCGCGGAAGACGTTTGCATAGATTGCGAGCATAAATTGGTTGTGGGCGTTTTCGAGGGCGGGGGTGGAGAGAATGGGGGATAATTTGAAGGAGAGCTCTTCTTGGTTGAGGTTCCCTACATCATATCATCAGCATGCATCCCCAACAGCTCCAAGATCCCCAATGTCCCATCGTTCTTTCGCGACTTTCCAGAGGGCACCACATACCTATCATAAACTGTCCCAGAGCGCCCTTATAAACCCCCCACTCACTCTCCCCCATACTCCCCTTGACCGCTGCATACAGGGGCTCGACATCGATGCGCCGTGCGCGCGGCTCCGTCTGCTTCCTCTCTATCTTGACGTTGATATCTGGTATACCGGGTGTTGTCCTTGTTAATGAGCTCCCAGACACGCTTATAGAGTCGGGGCGTATGGTGCCTGCCATGGTGGGCAGCGCGCGACGTTGCACGTGGTCAATCCGGGGTGGAGGCTGAGGTTCGCGATCCGGGGTGAGCAGTGCGACGCGCGCGCAGCGGGGAGCTGGTTTGCGACAACGACGAGGGTTTGAGCCGTAGGTGAAGCGCGTATCGTGATCACAGAGGTAATGTTTAGCGGAAATCGATGATAGATCGATGCATCAAGAGTCGTGTGGTGTGGATGCGCCGATGTGGAATGTTTGGTGTGTTGGGTGAGGTTGGAGGTTGCTGAGTTGCCAGCGGGTCAAGGTCGCGACATTTCAATGTTTGGCAAATAGAAACATTCAGATTGTTCACAAAAGCTTGAAGGTAGAATGGAGCAATCGCCTTCACCCATAGCGCAATGCATTCTCAAAGATTTGCAATAATAATGCCATAGTAGCCCGAGAGGACTTCGGCGTTTTGCAGATGTGGCTGCATCATCGCCAAAAAGGTGCAAGAAGTGTTTAGATGATTCAAATATATTTATTGCTTTGTGTATCTCATACGTACACCTTGTTTCGATATAGAATTTTGGGCAACCGACACGACGATGAAGCCGGATTTTACAGTTCTACTCTAGGTGGGACTTTGGGCATTCCGAAAAGAAGGGGAAGACACATACATCATCTTGGACTGAGAACTATCGAAATCAAAACTGGAGCAGTGCGTCTGTCACAAAAGCGGATGTCTGACTCCCTACGCCCATTCCATGAACTCCTTTCCCATATCTTCGAAAGTGGTATACATGACCTGCTGTCGCCGCTCAAGGCTCGAGATCAACAGATTCTTACTCCGCCCTCTCGACAGCAATCTTCAGAATCTCCTCCACCCCCTTCCTCGCAAACTTCGGATCCTTCGCCACACTTTGCCAAATCTCCCCATACTTCGGCTCCGCAAGTACCGCCTTCTGTATCGTGTCCTGGATGGTCTCCTCTTTCCCATGCTGAAGAAGGAACTTGTAGTACCACACCCACGCATCACCGAAGTCGCTCTGGAGGGTGATTGCCTTAAGGAACCAGGTGGACGCCTTGTCGAGTCTCCGCTCAGCCCAGAAGATGCGGGCTACGACTACGAAGAGGAGAGGGTCGTTTTCGACTTTCTTGATTGCTTCGAGGGCTCGGGGTTTGCGTTGGGTGCGAGCTTCCAGGTGCATGATCTTCTCCGCCCAGAGAAGGCCGGAAGTCGGGCACTCCTGTAGAGCTCCTGCCATTATTTTCTGGGCAGCAGGTATGTTGTTCTGCCGCCTCTCCAATCTAACAGCCTCGCATAATAGCTCAGGCGTTTTCGGGTTCTGCTGTTTCGCGCGGTCAAGTGTAGACCTCGCTTGTACTACACTGCCAGCTTTTTCCTGGATGTGGGCCAATAGGATATACAATACCGGCGATTGGGGACAGGCCCGAGTACCGATGGAATATGCGTTTTGTGCTTCCTTCATTCTCGACAGATCGAATTCGTAGACCTGGCCTTTGATTGCGTGCAGCTTCCAGCTGCCAGGCCACATCTGGAGAGCCTCGTTGCAAAGGTCAAGAGCTGCTTCGAAGTTCCCCAGCTCCCTCTCGAGCACGGCCGATTTTTGATACAGCCTGTCCGTACCTGCTGATTCTCGGGCGATCTTGTACAGATTTTGCGCCATCTCGATCTGACCTGCGTCGATTTCTAGATCAATGGCTCGAAGATACAAATTTTCGTTACCTGGGAGTTGGTTGAAGCTCCTCCCGACGATGGCTCTAGCTTCATCCATCCTGCCAGCCTGCCACATCTCCCTAGTGTATAAGAGCCAAAGGGATTCTGAATTCGGACAAGCGTTGACAGCCTTCTCTAGGAGGGCGAGTAAAGCATCAACAGTGCCGTGCCTTTTCTCCAAGTTTGACCAAGAAAGCCAGACCGTCGTACTTTGCGGGAAAACGCCAACGGTAAATCTAATAATGGCTCGTGCTGTTTGGTACATACCTCTGGCAGTACTCTTCTTTACGTCCTCCAAGAAGATATCCCTCCTCTCGTCGTCCTCGTCTAGCCCGAATGACAACGTAGCTTTGATGATAGCCCCAGCTGTCGCTGGACACGACTCTGCCTCCGAGTTTTCTGCTTCGGCGATCCAGTCCTCTCTGCCAGGCATTGCGTTCTCCTTAATCAGTGATTTTACCGCTCGCTCCATGATCTTGTCGCACAGAGACACGTTCCCTAGCTGTTCCTGGAGACGACAAGCGTATATCCAGATTTTCGACGATGTTGGCATCGCTTTTCGTGCCATATTCAATATCTGCTGAGCGTCTTGTGGTTCTGACACGCGGGCGTACGATAACCATAGTTCTTCGGACAATTTTACAGACTCGGTTGCCTTGGCAAGAAGCAAACGAACATCTTCGATCTTCTCCGTTTCATTGATCAAAGTCTTCCAGAGCTCCACGCTCTGCGGTAAAACGTCTAAGGCCTGGCGCACCACCCTTTTTCGCTCGCGGCTCGTCTGCTCCAGCTCTATGGCAGCTTGCCATAGCTTGATACTTTTCGGGTTCAGCTTGATGCCATTAGCAGCAACGATCTTCGCGTTGTGTAAGTTCTCTTTCCAAAGCCTGATAGCTTCCTCCCAACAGACTTGACTTTTAGGGCACAGCTCGCATCCACGGCTGATAATTTTCCGCGCTTGGTTGATCTTGCCAGCAACCTCTTCGAGGCGTGCGAGTGCAACATATGCTGGCCCGTTAGTTACGTTAGTCTGAATTGCCGACGTTAGTAGATGGCGAGCACGATTCAGATCCTCGACAGGCATAGCTGCTCCCGCGGCCGAAGCCTTGTCCAGTGCAGTGATGTAACCTTTTGGATCGATAGAGGTGGATGTGCCAGAGACGGTGGTCTGTGCGCCTGGCGTACTTGAGGCAGCGGAATCAAGTCGAACCTGGAGTGCAGACTTCTGAGCCGCACCAATCTGGGCGAAGTTCGTCATCGTTCCGTCTCCGTCGGAGGATATCGAGGTGTCCAACTGTCCAGCTTGAGATGCGGCGGCGAGGACGCTGTCCGGAACGGCATATGACCGTGTGTTTAGTCGTGCCTCACGGGCTCGTTTCGCTTTGCCAGTCATATCTCCTACGTCCGGAAGAGCGGCCCATTCTTCTTCGGAGACGCTACCAAGCGCTCTCTTGAGGTCTGCGAACTGCAGTTGTATCTTGGGGTTGTTCTTCTCGTATTCGTCGCGTTCTTTCTGTTCACGGGCTTCCCTATATGGCGGATCGTCGGTATCTGTTCGTCGAGAAAACGTTGATGAACACTTCAACGACGAAGAAGAGTGGGAAGGAAAAGGAGGGGCAGGGCTGGGAAAGAAATAAGAGGGTACTAACCTGCGGGCTCGCCGTCGCTTGTCCATCTTCTCGTCCACATCTTGATAGATTCTGTCGGCTTCGTCGTCCTCCTTATCGAAGATGCCATTTGAGAATAATCCAACCTCATTATCAGGGTCCTGGAACCTCTCCTCTTCTTCATCCACCTCCTTCTTCTTCTCCACACCATATGCGCTTCCGAGGTCACCTCCGAGGGCGGAGGCACGTTTTGCTAGCATCTCTTTCATTTGCTCCTCAGAAGGTCCTTCCCTTGCCTGTATACGTATGGTTAGTGCAGTTCCCGTGTCCAAAGAAAGTGTATTTAGGCCTGTACGTACCGGTCCCAGATCGGACCGTGTGGTGAAGCCTGTGGCACCACGCCCGAGACCTGCAACATAGTTCTCGGGCGCGGGCATGGAGAGGAAGTCACGGCGTTGCGACATGTTGGCGGTGGAGCGCGAGGAGCGCGAGGAGCGCGAGGAATCGCCCGGCGGCGCGAGTAAAGTGTGGACGGCTACGATGTAGTGGACGAGGGTGAGGTCGTAGATAGAGGGTCGCGGAAAGTTTTGTCTGCTGGCTTCCAACGTCTAGGCTGATTCGGTGACGTTGAGAAGGTCGGTTAGTGATGTGGGGGGTGAGGTGTTGTGGCTTTGAGTATGAGGTTCGACAAAAGTATGAGATCGAGCTTACCCGAAGAGGAACTTTGCGATGATGCCTGCACGTGACTACGTGTGAGAACCAAACGTCATCGTGAGTGTGCACAGACACAGGATAGAACAGCATGTGAATGAGATGAGGTCTATATCAACATGCTGGGCGTCTAGATCAGGTTTCAATATCATGTTTAAGTACTCAAGGGGATTCGATAATTTCAACGTTATATCGTTCGCGTGTTGTACTATAATGTGCGTAAACCTGCGCAAACAGCATCTTAGCTCCATAGCATCAGGTAGAACACGTGTGAAGAAGCAGATTCTTTACATGCGCGGGTCAGTCCATGATCATGTAATTCAGTGACCTCATCCTAGACAGAACCAAAACCATTCCCCAGTAAGATATAGGACTTAAATCCACCCCCAGCTCGTTAACCCCAATTCACTATATGGCTGTTCCTGCCGGCATGGGTGCCTTTCCATTCGCAGACTTGGTCACCGTAGCTGGGAATGGTCTGTTTGGTAATGGCGGCGATTGTGGGTCGGATCTAAATAGTGTCTCGCCTCTTAGATCTTTTGAGCTGCAATTTGTTAGCATCATATGTAGTACTACGTTCAAGATCGAAATGTACCTCTTCGCTCTCCTCGCCTTTCCCCCAAACCACTTCTTAAACCCCTTGGGTGGTCTCTTGGTTTGATCACTATCCCCTCCTTCTCCTTCTCCTTCTTCCTTACTCTCCCCTGTAGTCCTCCGCTCTGCTGGTTTGCTAACACTACTCCTCGCACTAACTGTCCCCTCCTCACTCCCCTCACCTTCAACCCCTTCCTCCTCAACTGGTGGCACCCACCTCTCCACGTCCCCATTAACAACCACAAACCACCCCACCTTCTCCCCTGCCGCAACCTTATCTCTCAAATCTGCCATCGCGGTCCACGCTTCGTTCTTCACACCCTTTCCTCTCACTTCATCCACGTCCACTCCTAGTTGCACTTCGTACACCTGGTCACAGATGTATGCGTAGGGTTGTGATTTTGTGAGTTCGTCGGTCGGATCGTACTGTTCTATAAAGCGCAGGTTTGGCAAGTGGACGAGGAGATCGGGGTAGAGTGTTCCAAAGTTGGAGAGGAGGCAAGTATGTGTGGAGGGCGCCATGACGTATTCGGTGGCTACATCGTCGAGGTTTTGGACGATTGTGTGGATTCGAATTGCGGTGCGAGGCCAGCGGAAGCCGTGGACTAGCCAGGTCGGCATTGTAAGGATTTGGGTTGGGTAGGCTTGTGATTAAGCGCGATCGAAAAGACCACTGTCGTCTGAGGAGGCTTTACAGTCAGAATACCACCAGAACTGCAATAGCTGGCAGGCGAAGTACGAGCTATACCTTCAATCTCCTAAAGGCCAAGTGGAAGAGCTGGTTCTACTTATTCTGTCGCAAGTTGACTGAGAAAAGATCGGTCCTAGTTGTCGAACCTCGAAGAGTTTTGCTATAGCAATGCACCCCTTCAGTAGCCCCTGACTCTTCTTTCGTACATGGCTTAGCTGTCTCGAGTATGTGGAGGTATCTTTGCGCCTGCAAGGCCGAACAGAGCTGTGTACGGTTGCGTGTTGTTTGAAGCTTGGCTAAGTGGATCTCCGTGCGACCCGGACGGAGAGAGATGGATGCTGTGCAATCTAAGGAGATGCTATGGGCGAATATAGGATAGGTATGTCGAGAATTGCGAAAACAGCGGGTTATCAAAGGCAAACTGGCAGCGCATGATGTTGATTGCTGCTTAGTGCTTGAGCTGTGGCGTCAGATCGGGGAGCGGCCCGCGCCAACGGTTCATCGGTCCCACATCAGCCTTCCTTCCAATGCTTCCCCACGGCGTTGCCTCCGAAGTTTGTGTTTGTTTGCATCTTCGTTCGTGTTACTGTGGTTCCTCTCATCACCTCGTGTTTTGATCCACGATGAATTACACCCACTATCCTTGAGCCAAAAACTCCACTACTACGACCCAGCCTTCACCACCATTATGCCGCTGTAAGCTACCCCGCCCGTCCCCAGCTGTAGCCAAGCCTGCAGCCATACTTCAATACCTGTACTCTGTACTGACGCATCTACAGCCACCTCCTGGGAAAGAAGTCATGGAACGTCTACAACCCAGCCGCCATCGCGCGCGTGAAGGCCGACGAAGCGGCCGCTGCTGCGAAGGAGGCTGCAGACGAACAGCGCATGCAAGAGCTTGACGCCGAACGTCGCGTCGCCATACTTCGAGGCCTGACACCTCCACCTCTCCCACTCGAAGAGCCCAAAGACGAGAAGAGTAGCGGAAGAACAGGGAAAGGCCGAGATGGCGGTCATGATCGAAAGCGCAGAAAGCTCGCCGGAGAGGATGAAACAGATATGGAGATCCGACTCGCCCAGAAAACCACAGGACCGAAAGAGGACGAGGATGTTGCGGTGCTGAAGTTGAGGAAGCCGACCAATGATGCCCCACTGGAGGACCATGCTGGAAATATCAATCTATTCCCAATAGATCATAAGGAGGCGATGAAGCAGGAAAAGAATGCTGAGGCAGAAAAGGAGAAGAAGAAGAAGGAGCAGGCGTTTGCCGATCAGTATACTATGCGGCTTTCGAATGCGGCGGGGAAGGGTGGGCTTGACAGTCCGTGGTATGCAGCAGCGAAGGCCACTCGAGAGGATGTGGATGATGGGACAAAGCTTATTGGATATCCTGGATTTATGGATAAGGATGTTTGGGGAAATGAGGACCCAAGACGGAAAGAGAGGGAACAGAAGAGGATTGTGTCGAATGACCCGTTTGCGTTCATGCAGAAGGCTCAGGCGCAGTTGAAGAGGTCGAAAGAAGACAAGAAGAAGTGGGTTAAGGAGCGGGAGCGGGAGCTGATGGAGCTGAGGGCCACACAAGAGCGGGAATGGAGAAGAGATAGGCATGGCAAGCGGAAGAGGCAGACTGGGCACGATGATCTGGAAAGCTTCGCTCTTGATGTGAAAGATCACGAGAGAGACCGGCTGTCGAAGCACCAGCACCGTCGCAGGAGTCGAAGTCGCAGTCGGGAGCGCAAGTCATCATATCGACATGAGCGAAAACGCAGTCGAAGTCGAAGTCGAGATCGAGAGCGGTACCACGATCGCGAAAGTATTCGTAAGTCTTCACGACATGAACAAGAGCATGGCAGGGTCCATGAACGGCCGTCGCAACACAATTCAAGTAAGCATGATGATAGTAAGAAGACTGACAGATAGCTCTTCTGGCCTTCAGGAATTGCGAGCTTGGGAAAGTGTTGCGATAGAATATGAATATACCCATTCCCTATTAACATTTTTTCTTGAGGATCCTGGCACTGCCTTTGCTACCTAGATCTAGGTCTCGTTTCCCGAATGTACCAACATGTAAGAAATAAATGCGGATCCCCACTATGATTTGGAGTTGTGAGCTAGCAAGGTCGAAATAGTCCTCTCGACCAAATACGGCCAGTCAGATTTCCTACTCCGCAGCAAGGTTCCCTTTTCTACAGAGACCGCGATACTCCGCATTCCTTGCCGGTCTTGTAAGCAGTACGCAGAAGAATTATGTCAGCTTTGCGCATAACCGTATCTCGCATTCAATACCAGACTTTATTCAGTCCCAGGGAGAGGGCTTTTGGTGAGCTCTCGGACACTGGCCTGTCTTTCCTTCGTCTTAACTTCACGCTCTAGACTTGAGCGCCCTTCTCTACCCTGAAGATTTCTAAGCATGCACCATATATTTCTGATATTTGAGGCCGGTGAAAATGTTCGCCGATATGCCCGCCTTCGGCAAGAAATCCTAGCGTACTCGCAGCAACTGCGTCATCCTTGCAGCCTGCCCCACCGAGGGGGAAACATCGAGGCAGCGGAGCTTGCGTCGGCAGAGGGTATGCGAAGTACTTAAGCTTCCAAGTCCCCATGGTAAGGCAATTAGCTCCTTGGATACTTTCTCTAGCTTCACGTCATTTTACTTCACTGGAACTTTTACTCTTCTCTTGCAAGTCTGAAATCGAGGATTATGGCGTCTAACCCCATTGGAAAGTGCTGCACTGTTGGTGTCAAGCATGAAGGTACTGCCGTTGGCGAGATCAAGAAGATCGGAGATGGTGGGTCAAATACTGTTTGTGGTACTTCTGTAGCTGACCATCTTAAAGTCCGCACATATTTCTCCTATCCCGAGGACAAGAGCACCCAGAATGCGATCCTCATCCTCACTGGTAATTACACACACCCTAACTCCCCTTACAAATATATCTAACAAAAGGAACAGACGTTATGGGCGCAGACTTCATCAATGTCCAACTGTACTTTTCCCTCCTGCAAACTCCTTAGTAATCATCTCTAACACCTCCCAGCATCGCCGACCAGTTCGCCGCCAACGGCTACTTCGTCGTAATCCCTGATCTCTTCAACGGCAATCCTGTGCCGCTGAACCCCCCAGAGGGCTTTGACTTGATGGAGTGGATCAACACTGAGATGCCCAGGGTCCCCGCCGTGGACCCCATCGTCGAGGCCACAATCAAGGAAATGCGGGGTCCGCTAGGGTGTAAGAGGATTGGGGGTGTAGGATACTGCTTCGGTGGGAAATACGTGTGCAGGTTTTTGAAGGAGGGCAAGCTGGACGCCGGATACACCGCACACCCCAGCTTCGTGGACGCGAAGGAAGTTGAGGGAATCCAGGGACCTCTGTCAATCTCTGCTGCTGGTATTTACACTCCCTTATCTAACCCGCATCCAAATTCCTTTCCCCCCAAAAACAATACCCCAGCTCTCTCCATGTGTCTCAAGCAATAACAACGACTGACAACGAGCAAAACAGAAACCGACCAAATCTTCCCCGCCCCTAAACGCCGCGAAACAGAAGACATTCTCGAAAAGCTCTCGGTCCCCTACCAACTAAACCTCTTTTCAGACGTCGAGCACGGGTTCGCTGTTCGCGCCGACATCTCAAAGCCCAGGATCAAGTTCGCCAAAGAGCAGGCGTTCTACCAGGCTGTTGCGTGGTTCGATGAGTATATTAAGAAGACAAGCACGTAAGTGTTGTAGTTTCGTAGTATCCAATGCGAGTTGTTCTGAGCGTAAGAGAATGTGTATTTCTAGCGTGTGTGGAGGTATTGAAAGGTGAGGGACTACTATGTCCAACTCCGTCCGGTCCGATTCGTAACCGTCGCCCACCCTGGCACATCCACCGCCTCAACATCGTCCGAGTACGTCCCCCTTTGCCCGTGTCTCGTCACATGTTCGCGGGACGAGTATCTCTCCTGCAGCGAGAGTCGCACCAGCCAGAAGGGACGCGGTTGTAGCTCGTACCCCATGAGTCGCAGTACCCAAGCAGCGAAACAAACGGATAGGTAGATGCTGTAGCTGAGAGAGAGGACGCAGAATGCGAAAATGAGCACTTCGAGAAAGGTTTCTAACCCGTGGTTATAGTGGGTCGCTGGCGGGAGGGAAGTTGTGAGGTGTGTGTGTGGGAAGATCGAGGTGTTTTTGGATTGGGCCGAAGAGTGCACCCACCAGGGGATGGGTGGCATTGTTGTTGGGTGTGAGATATGGTGAGAGAGAGGTAGGTGTTTTGGTGGGACTGCGGGTGGTATTCAATGCGGTTGTAAATTGCGATGGCAAGATAATCTGAAGGCTGTAGTACTTTGTTGCGATGTTTTGGTGGTGATGGTATGTCGTACTGGTATTGGTATGCGGTACGTAAGATGTTTGTTATAATCGAACTCCGAGCTTGGAGTTGACGTGGAGGTTGAAAATTGCTGCTTCGTTGCTCTTACCTTGATCCTCAAATCACCTTCCTTGCCTCCCTGATGGAGAAAGTCATCTCATTCCGTCCCGGCTACATCGTTCCTCCTTACATCTGCCTCGTTGAATCACATTGCCTCCTTCGCCGCTCTTCTTATCTTTCATCTAGTCCACACGTCTTGCATGTTGCTAGACTCTTCATGTCTATATAAACTTCTTCTTGCACTATCTCACAACACACTTCCAGTTCCGGTCCTCCAAAACAAGGAAACGATGAAGACATAGTCTTGGATTTCTCTATCCTCTCTCCACTCAACTTATGTTGGAACACTTCATGGGGTTTCGTCGCCTCAGACCATTTCAGACCAAGATAGCAACTCATTGTCTCGATGGTCCTTTTGGTTCTGACTGCTACCCTCTTGTCATCCAAAATCGAGCGTCTTGGGGCTATGGATTTGTCACTCTGTCTTCCACAGCAATCGTAACAACAATCAGTTACGATTTTCCTCTCGGTATGTTTCCCATCAAAGGGACGGGAGCGACAGCCCAGTGTCTCATGAGCTTCTTTCCCATGGCTTCATTGTCTCGAGTCGTGCAATTTTCAAAATATCTCACAAGCGTTGTTATGCGTATTCAGCAGGGCTGGTGCTTTCAGCTTGTGCTTTCAGCTTGTGCTACCGGCCCTTACTCTTTATGAACACCTCCATACTATTAAGTGTTCAGAGTTTTAAATAGTGTAGTGTAGTTAGCCGCTGGAAAGTACGAAGCCTATTAACTTGAAGAGGGCCCTTAAGAAAAATAATAAGCTGACTGTCAGTTTAGGGAAACAAAATGCCCAGGTCGAAATAATAGGCGTGGAGTTGACCAGCCAAGTATCTCTGCACGTAATTCTGTGGCGTAGTTCTTGGCAAAACACTCCGGTGAACTCATAGCCTCATTTGCTTGTATATAGCTTAGTATTTTATCACAGTTTCAGGACTGTCCTTTAATTTAGAATCATATCCTCCTTTTTCTCATTCTGATCTGTACTTGCAAAATTTGACGTGCCACAGGAATTGAAGGAGAGTTGCCTTCTTACCACGAAATGACGCCCAACTCGGAACAGGATCGTTTCCTGAGGGAGCATGATCCCATTCATGGTGAAGATACTAGGATTTCTGGTATGCTTTCCTTACATCTTTATACAAGAACGCAGCTTCTGACACGGTCTAGATGTAACTGTTCATACGCCGTCCACAGATAGTCCGGTAGAGAGTCTTTTCAAAAGTCGCAGAGACATTGTAGCCTTCGGTTTAGTGGCAATGTCTATCTATTCTACTGTGATGTCAGGATTATTCTTAGTCATTTCAATTATACGACCGCGGTATGGTCACATAATCTCAAAGCGTGGACCCTTCTCCCCATCTGCGGCAGCTTTACTTACTGCCTTTCTCGCCAAGACGATCGAAATATCTTTCGTAACTGTTTTTCTTGCGTTTCTTGGACAAGTGTTATCGAGACGCGCAGCTCTTCAAGGGGGGCTTGACCTAGCTAGTGTTGCGATGCGGTCATGGATCCTGTAAGTGATTGATTTGCCCCGAACTTGTCCATCGCACACAACACCAAGCTGAGGTGTATAACGTAGACAGCCTGGTACGCTTCTCACACAATGGACGATCGTGCGGTCTGCTGGCGTTAGTCTACTGGGTATTCTCTCGCTTTATGCAGCGGTATTGACTCTGCTGTACACAACTGCTTCTGGCGCACTTGGTAAGTGGTCATTTACCTGACCGATATCGCGTTAACCAAGTATGTAGTTCAGCCACTGCTGGGGCTGCCGTCTTGGCAAGATAAAATCTTTGTTGGGAGCGTCAACACTCGATTTTCAAACATAATGAATTACGCGAAGGTCTGCACCACCGAATGGCCGAACTTGGGCGACCCAGCCATTGGCGGTAGTACCTGCCTCCAGATCAAGTACAGGTCTCAATGTTATCGTAATTTTGATCGCTATATGTCTAGTTGGGCGGGACTCTCCAGCAAGAATCAATCAGAATCAAATCTCAACGAGCGAGTACCTATACTTGCTACTTTAGATGACGATATTAGAGTCACCACTACATGGTTACATTTGAACGACGTCCAAACGGACTCACAGAGGGCTGGCAGGATAGGTATTAGCCTTACTATAAATCACTAAATGCTTACTGACTCTTCACAGTGAACAATGTCACCATAGCAGTTCCTCACCAAGGAGTGCCGATTGCTGCACGAGACCCTAGTAACGTCTTACTTCAACCCGAGGTGAGCAGAGAATCAAGTCACGTGCTTCTGTTTGCGGTTAACTCTTGTCAGGACCTTGAAAACGCTGACTCTTATTCCATTGATGCGTCCGTTCCAAGTCCTTTTATTAACAGTTTCTGTGTAAATGCAAATGCTGAAGAACTAGCACCTCTTATTTACGAAACATCGTCGGATGTACCGCTCACTCTCGAGGATTTTTATAAGCGCTCTCCCCCTGCTAACGAAACAGTACTAGATGATCTTTTTGGGTGGAGGACCGCTGAAACTACTGGAGAGCGGGATGAACGGCTTGTTCATGCAAGACCCAGTATGCAGCCTCTCGACTTGACATGTATATGAAGACATGAGCTGACTGGTTTTCAGCATTTCCAAGATACCCGGAGTTAGCGAACACGGTATATTATTCTACTTAAATCTTTAACGTTTTTGTCTAATAACTAAGATCGTCAACTCGACTTCCTGGTACTGGGGCAAGCTAGAAGTCTATGTCCTTGGACGACATCCTGCAGAAAACAACACGGATTACTTTATTTGTTCTCTTAAGGCTGGTATCACCACAGCATGTTCTACTCGATATAACGCTTCTTCGGCGGGCTTGACCCTAGAAGTTTTGTGCGAAGGGGATGCGACTGACATGGCCTATGACAAGAAGCATCCCGAGCACTTTACTAAGGAATTGTCCGCGACACCTGATTGGCGAGATATTGGATACGATATTCTGAACAGCTTTAGCCTCAACGCTGGAATCGGAGATGGCAATTCATCGACGGTAAGGGTTTTGACGCAACTTCAGCTGGGGCAGCCCCAATTCAATGTGTTACTGCCATCACCCGCCGAAGCCCTATTATCAATGATTTTATGTACAACCCTTGATTTAGCGAAGGGTATTCCATTTGTTCGTCAGGCCTATAAACTCTTCTTGCGCACACGTTGTATAGACACTGACCTGCGGAGTTAGAATTACAGTACTCTTTCCCTCGACTACTCAGAACGTCAATATTTCAACGCTTCAGTACAGGTAGCTCAATACATGTCTGGTGGAACTTATTCTTACCAAAGCGTATTAAACCTCCTTCCTAAATGCGCAAACTTACGAACTTACAAGTTTAGGGTTTTATTGTCGTCCTCGCCTCTGTCTTTATTATTAACGTCTTTATGTTCTTGTACCTTATCGTCAAGCTTCAAATTCGTTTAATTGCAGACATTTGTGAACCGCTCGTTCTCTTCTTGCTAGGATATCATTCACTCCCAGGCAATCTCTTCAAAGGAGAGGTGAACGCGGGCCCGCATCGTAAAGATTTTTCAGTTCCTTGGATCATCAAGGCGCGATATGGACAGCTAGTGATTACTGGAATAGAGGAAGCAGACATAGATGTAGGATCGGAACAGAATGCGGGTGGAAAAATTAGGCGGAAGCCTTGGGGAAGAGTGCTCGGGCGCTTTCACAAAGCTGAAACTTGAGCCGATGCTTTCAATTTGGATGCTGGATTCTCGTGCCATGGTTCTTTGTGGGGAGCGCATAGTCGAGGCATGGATGTCTGCCTCTCTGGATATGGCATTAATATTTGTGGAATTAGTTTACAGAATTGATTCATGATACAGGGCAAACTCATGGGAGTAGACATTTGGATCATACTACAGTATGGAACTGTGGGTAACCATCTAACTTAGGCTCAAATAAGAATGAGCGGTTTCACGTAACTTAGATATTTAGAAAGATGCCTCACGATACAAATTGTAACCTATAGAATGTTGGGACTGATTGGCTCCCTAAGCGTAACGAGGCGAGCTGCGTATGCAGCATACCCTTGTAGAAGTAAAGGCCAGCGTAGCTGTGTAAACGTACAATTCATTCTGCTGTCCTTGACGGTTCTTGTCAATCAGATTGGTCTAAAGATGGGTCATCAGGCTTCAAGATTGATCGACCATGAGCGTAGGCAGCGTGCAGGTGGTAAGCGAAGTCTCGCTGCTTGCTTTTCAGAAATGAATATTTCACTTATTTACGACCTAATTCGACATCGAGACTCCACCCACCGGGTTGGAAATTTATGGGGCGAATTCAAGCACTTGGGGCAGAGCTGGAGTGAATGCAGCCCGTGCATTGGTGCCCTGCTAGCGCACGCGTAGGCGGTGGCAGAAAACGCGTCCGTGTCGCGTAATTGTTAAAGTGGAATCAGCTCCCCAGCCCAAAGTCTTGCCATCTCATTGTCAACTCCTTGCTTCCCCCTAATCATCATTGTACCTGTAGCACTTGTGTCAAGATGGCGTCCAGACCCGAGTTGAAGGAGGAGGACGAGTCTAGCTTCTGTAAATTCTTCCGCAACCTCTCTGAGAAAGGTGAGGATACCATTCAGATATTCGATAGAGGAGATTATTACTCTGCACATGGAGAGGATGCGAGGTTTATTGCGACAACGGCAAGTCTGAAGCCTCTCTGCTGAGATATCTTGCGTACTAACTACCTTTCTAGGTCTATCGAACGACTGCTGTGCTTCGCAAGCTTGGTCGAGATCCTGGCCTCGACTCCGTCACAATGACCTCCACAGTATTCCGAAATTTCCTCCGCGAGGCGCTGTTTAGACTGAGCAAGCGGATAGAGATATGGCAGTCTTCAGGGAAGAGGATGGATTGGAAGGTCACAAAGCAAGCTTCGCCAGGAAACCTGCAAGATATCGAAGATGACCTTGGCGGACACATCGAGAACGCGCCCATTATCCTAGCAGTGAAAATCTCGGGAAAAGCATCAGAGGCACGGAAAGTGGGCGTCTGTTTCGCCGATGCGAGCGTTCGGGAACTTGGCGTCACGGAGTTCCTCGACAACGACCTCTACTCGAACTTTGAATCGCTCCTCATCCAGCTCGGCGTGAAGGAATGCCTTATCCAAGCCGACCCACAGAAAAAAGACATCGAGCTCAAGAAGCTCCGGACGATAGCAGAGAACTGCGGCTGCTCCGTTGCAGACAGAGTGTCCGCAGATTTCGGTACAAAAGACATTGAGCAGGATCTCCCACGCTTGTTAAAGGATGAGCGTGCTGCTGGTCAGCTCCCACTCACGGAATTGAGGGTGGCAATGGGTGCTGCGGCAGCTTTGATAAAGTACCTAGGCGTCATGTCGGATTCATCCAACTTCGGACAGTATCAGCTCTACCAGCACGACCTATCACAATACATGAAGCTCGATGCGGCAGCGTTGAAGGCGCTCAACCTCATGCCAGGTCCGAGAGACGGCGCAAAGACGATGAGTGTATACGGCCTCCTTAATCACTGTAAAACACCCACAGGCAGCCGACTGCTTGCCCAATGGCTGAAACAACCATTGATGAACGTGGTGGACATCGAACGTCGCCAACAACTAGTCGAAGCGTTCGTCAACGATACAGAGCTTCGACAGACCATGCAAGAGGAACACCTACGCTCGATACCAGATCTATACCGCCTTGCAAAGAAGTTTCAACGCAAGGCGGCTACTCTTGAAGACGTGGTCCGCGCATACCAAGTTGTCATTCGCTTGCCTGGGTTTCTAGCGACCTTGGAGTCTGTGATGGATGAACAATACAAGGATCCTTTGGACGCCGAGTATACTTCAAAGCTACGCGAATTCTCCGACTCATTTGCGAAGCTACAAGAGATGGTCGAAACAACTGTCGACCTTGAGGCTCTCGATAACCATGAATTCATCATCAAGCCAGAGTTTGATGAATCTCTGCGAACTATCCGGAAGCGGCTCGACAAGCTGAGGCGCGATATGGAATCTGAGCACAGGAACGTCGGTGAAGACCTCAACCAAGACACAGAAAAGAAGCTGTTCCTTGAGAACCACCGCGTTCACGGATGGTGCTTTCGACTGACTAGGAACGAAGCAGGCTGCATCCGGAACAAGAAGCAGTACCAAGAGTGTTCAACGCAGAAGAATGGTGTATACTTTACCACATCTAACCTGCAAAAGATGCGAAGAGAATTCGATCAGCTTTCCGAAAACTACAACCGGACACAGTCTGGACTCGTCAGCGAAGTGGTATCAGTCGCTTCTTCTTATATTCCTGTCCTGGAGAAGGTCGCCGCTGTCCTTGCACACCTGGATGTCATTGTCGCCTTTGCACACGTCTCTGTACACGCTCCTACTTCCTACACACGGCCTAAGATGCACCCCCGCGGAACCGGAGACACAATCCTCAAGGAAGCTCGACACCCATGCATGGAGATGCAAGACGATATATCTTTCATCACTAACGACGTCAGCCTGATTCGCAACTCTGGTGAGTTCTTAATTATCACAGGTCCAAATATGGGCGGTAAATCGACGTATATCCGGCAAATTGGTGTCATCGCTCTGATGGCACAGATTGGCTGTTTCGTGCCCGCCTCAGAAGCCGAGCTTACGATCTTCGACTGCATCCTTGCTAGAGTGGGTGCCAGTGACAGTCAGCTCAAAGGAGTGTCGACGTTCATGGCAGAGATGCTGGAGACGGCGAATATCCTGAAGTCGGCAACCAAGGAATCCCTAATCATCATTGATGAGCTTGGCCGCGGTACAAGTACATACGATGGCTTCGGTCTTGCCTGGGCTATTTCGGAGTACATCGTCAAAGAGATCGGAGCCTTCGCTCTCTTCGCAACTCACTTCCACGAGCTCACCGCACTGGTAGATACATACCCACAAGTGCAAAACCTGCACGTCGTTGCCCACATAACGGAAGGCGCGGAAGACGATAACAATGGCGCGAAGAAGAAGCGGGAGGTCACGCTTCTGTACAAGGTCCAACCTGGCATCTGCGACCAGTCTTTCGGTATCCACGTTGCAGAGCTTGTACGCTTTCCACAGAAGGTCATCAATATGGCGAAGCGTAAGGCCGACGAGTTGGAAGACTTCTCAGGCAAGCACGACGAGAGCTTTGTGCAGGCGAGCAAAGAAGAGGTGGAGGAAGGTAGCAAGCTGTTGAAGGAAATGCTGGCGAGGTGGAAGGAGGAAGTTGAGAGCCAGGGTCTGACGAAGAAGCAGCAGGTTGAGCGTATGAGGGAGCTGGTCAAGGAAAACCAAGCCCTGAAAGACAACGGGTTCTTCAAGGGTATTCAAGCATTGTGAGTTGAAAGGAACATGGAGTACGGGTATGGCGTACGGTGTTTTGGCAATGTACGAGAAGGGTCTAAGATACTGTGCCCTACGGGATGATCACCGTCATATGGAAGTAATATCAATACTGTCAAAAGTTACAAATTCTAATAAGACATGCATCCATGTATCTTCGGTTTGAGCTTGGACCACATGTGTGGCACAGCACCGCCACAATATCCCCGCGGCATCCCACCTTGTTCCATCCATGCCAGTTTCCAACCTCAACCAAGCTTCAGCCATTCCTCAGCTTTAACACTTAGCTCCAATCTTCCTTCTCTCCCACAAACGAATCGCCATCATGGCACCAGCATCTTCTCTAGTCGTAAGCCCTCTCTATCCTCTACTCCCCGCGTCGTCCGCTAACCACCAGCCCAGAACAAGCTCAAGGTGCAGCTCAAGCTCTCCATATCTCGCTTGCGCATGGTACAACAGAAAGACTCAGCGAAGGCGAAACAGCAGCGACGGGAAATGGCACAACTGCTCGAGGTATGTCTCCACTCTACCTTACCCCCAAGAGCTACCCCCAAAGCTCATCAGGCAGCGGGTTAATATTTGAAACAGGCCGGAAAACTCCAATCTGCCCGGATACGCGTCGAAAACATTATCCGCAGCGACATAACCACCGAACTCCACGAAATGCTCGAGCTCTACTGCGAACTCCTCCTCGCACGCTCGCAGCTCCTTGACCCTCCCACCACACCCTACTCCAACTCTGCACACACACCCTCCTTGGATCCCGCGCTAGAAGAAGCCGTACGCTCGTTAATATATGCGGCGAGTAGGACAGATATCAAAGAACTACATACCGCAAGGAATCTTCTGATCGAGAAATTTGGAAAGGAGATAGCGATTGCAAGTATGGAAGGCGAGGGGGTCGCGGAACGGGTGCTCAATAAGCTGAAGTTGGAGACGCCTAAGACAGAGTTGGTAGATGCGTATTTGACTGAGATCGCGAGGTTCTATGGTGTGCCTTATGGCGAGCCCGCAGCCACAGAGGAAGACGAAGACGACGATGACGACCCCTCAGCAGGAATCGCAGAGCTCGCCGAAGAAGTAGATGCAGAACCACAGTTGGAGCCGGAACTAGCAACAGAGTCGAGAAAGGATAAGCAGGCGAAGAAGGAAGATGAGAGGGAAGAGCTGGTCAAAGCGACACCACCCAAACAGTTCGGTCCTCAGAGTCCATTACGCATCACGCCCCCAAGTCCAAGTGTGGATAATATTGCGCCGAGATTAAAGCTACCCGGGACTGTGGCTGCTAAGGCAAAAGCTGCTGAGGTCAAGAAGGCACCGATTAAAAGGTTGGACGATGGGCCCGGGGGCAAAATCCCGGACGTGGATGAGCTGGCGAAGAGATTTGCGCAGTTGAAGAGGTGATAGAGGCTGGGTCGTATGCGCAAGGGATGTGTAGGTTATTTAGATTTCATCTTGGATGGGCTTAGGAGGTATTGTCGTGCGGGGCGAAATCTACCCTCGGGGGGTGAGATTGAATATTTCATCTGCAATTTAGTGCAGTGAAGAACTATCTTTGTCTGGGTCACTTACGCTGCTGCTACATGCCAATTACATGTTTGAATTCAGATATCTTTCTTTCCCTCCGTTCTTCTTCACCTGTCCCCTCTCTTCTACTTCATCCACAGCGTCCTCCTGAACTCTTACCTTTACACCTTGTCACAGAAGAAGCACCGCTCTGCACTCGGTAGAACCAAAGGTATCGTGTCGAATAGGATCTTTGCTCTAGCGATGTAAGTTCTAGAAAGATCGGTGTTTAGGTGTTGGATATGAGGACTTGGTGCTAGTGTACGAGAATGGTTAGCGCGGACGTTAGGGGTATACAGTACTCGCCCCTGCTCGGATTGCTAGCGCTAACAAGTCGGCAAGCATAGTATGCCATTGACTAGGTGCCCTGCTAGTGGCTTGTGCTAACCCTGTGTTGATCAGTTTAAGGCTCTCACAGAATCAAAAGAGGCTTCAAGCCAGCTTATGTATTGGCTAAAAGTCCCTGTTGCTATTGGTACGAGCAATCCGAGCAGGGGCGAGCACTATAAGTAGTGCGGAGTGGTAGTGTAAGCTTGGGGTGGTAATGATGTTCCTAATCTTCTCGTACGCGCAGAGGCTGGGTTACGTGTTGGAAGCGAGAGGTGAGGCATGGCCGATCGAGGATGCAGAATCGTGAAGGTATAAAAAGAGGAGCAAAGCAGGCGGTGTGCGTTGGTAACGTGGGGAAGCGGAAGTGCTGTTGAAAGAAGAATATGTGATTACACAATATATGCAAGGACACCACTTGTAGGCTATTGCCTTTAACCAGGAAGAAACATTTAGTCTTTGCTCACACACAAGCCATTTTGTATTCTGTGACGTTGGCTACAGCAGGCGTTACACACGTTCGCGGCCTTCGCACCTGGTTGACAAACAACGCGCTGGATATATATGAGAAGTGAAAGTAGCTCTTTCACATACGACCAACGGAAGTAGAACACAGAGAAACGACTTTTATTAACCAGTATCGTGCGAACTATTACAATCTCGAAGACAGAGCAAGAAAGAAAGGCATCAAATAACTCATAACTCATAACTAATTAACCGTCACTGACCAACTCTCAACCACGCCTTATACGTACTCACGCAACCGTGCACTAGTATTGCACGGTCCGCATCTTCGTAACCGTCAAACCATTCGATCCCCCGTTCTGCACCTGCGACTTCCCATTCACTGTCACTGTACTGCTCGAATGACCATTCTGCTGGTAAAACGACGCGGAACCATTCGAACGACCGCTAGACTCGCCGTTCTGCGGGTATTTCTGAGCATGCAGGATGACTTTATCGCTTCCAAAAGCCCAATCCTGGACGCCCGAGAATCCACCTTCCTGCGACTCAGCCTTGCCCGAACCGAAAGACTTGGCGTCCCACTTGTCGGTGCCCTGGACACTCTTCCAGTTGGAATCGTTGCCGAAGGCGCGGAAGAGTTGTGCATTCAGTTGCTCGTACTCTGCGTACGACTTGGGCCAGCCACCGAAACGCTGGAATGCTAACTTCAACAGATAGAAGTGATAACGTGCGGTGCCAGACCTGTCAATGCTATCCTCATTGAGCGCGTCGGTGTGATTGTCGTCGTTGCTGAGAGCGGTGACACCTTCCTTCGCAAGCAGATAGGCAGCGGTGTCAAGCTCTTCGTCCGAATCGTCGCCTGAACCATCATCGAGTAGCATCATGCGGAGGATGTCTTGGTGAACACCAATGGCCTTCTTGAAGTAGTCCTGCGCAAGTGGACCTGTCTTTTCTGTCGCTGCCCTTGCCTGATATGATTGACCCGCGCTTGTGTACAGCTGCGCGAGCAACTCGTACGTCTCGATCGTGACAGGGGCCCGAGGACCATGGGCGCGGCGCATGTTGTATGCAATGTCTTCGCAAAGACGGATGGCCTTGACGGGGTAGCCAGCAAGGTAGCGGACACAGATGAGGCGGCGACCGAGATTGAGTAGGACCTCGGCGGGCCACGTACGTTGGGCGTCGCGGGTGTTCCAGAGCGTTGTGAGCAACCACTGTTCAACATGTTAGTATTATATTCTCAGGCGGGTGTAACAAGGGGGAAAACCGTACCTCGAGTGTTTCGTAATCTTCTTGTTCGCCGAGCAAGAGAGAAAGTTGGCTGAGCTCGTACAACTGCACCTGAGCGAAGTTGATTTTCAACTTCTTACAGATGTCCAGGATATGCCTAACGATACGATTGGAAAGGTCAAGCATCTTCTTACGAAGAACAACATCAGGACATTTCACGCCATCGCGCCCAACAAGCAGCGATGCAAGCTTGAAGCCCATACCAATGGCTCCGGTTCCATTGTAACCATCATTCTTACTTGCATACATGAAGCCAAGGAACGCAATATCGTAAGCTTCGGGGAACTTCTCCATGTTGGTGAACTTCGTTACGCTGGCGTTGCTCGCAAGGATGACAGATCGAATAAAGTTCTTGTTTTTACCATTACCAAGATGGTCCAGAATGCCAGTGATGAAGATTCGGGGAGACTCTTGGCTAAGTGTATTCAGATCACGAGCGTCGCGCTTGATGAAGAGGTCATATGTTTGGTCCTCAACGACAATAATCATCTCTTTCTGGCCGTTACGACGCAAGAACCATCGAAGGGGAGCGGCCGCTAACAACACCTTTGTTAAGCTCTCTTTGTTCTGTAGCGTCCGTCCAAAATACTCGAAGTAGATGTACTCCAGTGTGAGATCAGCAATGATCTCGGCGAAAGTCACAGATATATCTTTACGCAGACTGTATTCCAGAGAAGCAATGAAAGCTAGAGCGGAGCGGTTGATCTTGGTCAGGTCGAAAGACCATTTGGAAGCATACCGAGCCTCCTTGGCACAGATCTGGCGATGCAATTCCTGAACAAGGCTATGCGCAGTGCTGGTCTGCTCGATAACTTGGAAGCTCATGGCAATGGAGGCTGCCGACTCCATCATTTTCTGCGACGAAGTTTCCTTGCTTACGATTTCGGAAACCGCGGTGGTTAGCTGCTTAATGGCGATATCTGTCTTCTTTTGACGATGCTGCAGGACAACAAGCTCCCTCAAGTGGGTAAGGGTCACTTCGTGAGAGTACCCATACTTGCTCTTGGCTTCAGTGAGCTGCTCTTCAGTAATGCTGATGGCACGCTCCACGTTCTCCTCTTTGTAGCTAGAAGCGGACTGCGACTTCATCTGTCGGATGTAGAGTGATGAGAGTGCTTGCTTCATTTCAGAAACGCTCGTTTTTGTTGTCGTAATCTTCGATGATTTGGAGACTTCCTCGTAAAGGGAAATTGCCTGAGAAATATGGTTCTCGCTGCGCTGGGTGACCTGGGCAAGAGCGAGTGTGGCTTCGAATGCGATGGTTGACTCAGCACCAAACAGCGAGATAGATGTCTCACGATACTCCTTCGTGACTTGGTACAGTGTATCCCAATTAGCCTTTGTCTCCTCCAGGCACTGGTAGTACTGCTCATAGAGTCTCTGTACAAAGGTAACCTCGCTGAACTGCTTGTGCTCCTTCGTTGTGCCAATGAAAGTGCTCCAGAGTACTCTGTAGATGGTGACAGCCTCTGCGTATCGGCGGTCTTCCCAGTAGGTGCTTGCTACAATGATGATGGCATCTAGTGCGTCCTTGTGACAGACATTAGAGTCCTTGTTCAGACTCGTAATGATTTGTAGATAATAATCGATCCAGTATGGGTGATTCCTTGGGTGGCGCTGGCACCTCTTTGCCAAGGTATACAGGGTCTGGATGGTATACTCGTTGGCGTGTCCGCGTTCAGCCTTGGAAGACACGAGAATCTCTTGGAAGACACTGATCGCTTTGTCGGGGTAGCTATGTTTATCATAGAAATTGATCAAGAGCCCCTTGGCCAACTCAAAGACATCCTTGTCCACATCCTTGGTAACCAGTACGGCCCGGAAGAAGCGACTGTAGGTATCTTCAACCTTCTCTAACTGCTTCGTATGCATGTAGCACTCGGCAAGACGCTCGACTAACTCGATGGACTCTTTCGTGAACGTGGAGGTCATGGTAACACTGTGAATTGAGCTAGCGTTGAATGAGGACCAAGTCCGTTGCAAAGTTGCTTGGATCACATTGATTGCTGCGGAAAAGTTCTTCTTCGCCATGTACTGAACGGTGAGCTTTTTCGCGAGTGCAATCGTCTGGGTATCAACAGTCTTGGACGATTTGATGACCGAGAAAAATACATCATGGAAGACAGACTCAGAAACCGTACTCGTAGTCTCAGTGATGGTAGAAGAGCTAGCCAAGCTCTGCTTGACCAGTTCGGTGGAAGTTTCAGATACTTGGTTGTTGATCTCCCGGGAGGTTTGAGATTCCTCTTGGCGCGCATTTTTGTAATAAGAGCTGGCAAATTTGAAGATTGATAAGGCCTGAGTGTAAGAGCCCATGGATTTCAGCTCTTTGGCAACACTGGTGAGGCGCAAGATGATACTCTCTGTGAATGACAACTGATGATGTTCATACTGTTGCCAGATGCAAGCGAGGATTGCGGAAGACTCAGCCGTCCGTTTCTGCGAGTTCAGTAACTGTGAGTAAGCCGTCGCAATCTCAATATTCTTCTCGTGCCACTCGATTGACTGAGTGGTACGGCACTTTGAGGACACTTCGGTCCAAAGCTCCACATATTGCTGCTCAGCCAAGGAAAATTCCTTGCGAGAAGTAAGCAACTCAGCTGCGCGAAGGAGTGCAACGACTGTTGCAATGCTCATAACCTCTATGGTGTCCTCTTCATCTTCGTTATCAAAGATGTTCTCAGCGTAGCTTTCGATACCGTCGTCAACCCTGACCTTGCCAAGCGTAACACCAAGTTGACCTTGGATATCGCGAGCTTGATGCGAGTTCCGGCCATACTGCTGAACTGTTGCTTCTTGGATAAGACGGAATACCTCCATCGCGCGATCTTCCTCGGTAATCGAGACGTACAGCTCGAAAAGAAGCTTGCGAGTCTGGACGACTATTTCGGAGGTGCTGCCGTATTGACGTTCATACGCGGTGATAAGAAGGATCAGAAACTCTTCTCGATGTGTCATGATATCTGTGCGCGAGGTTGTTGTCATGGTTTCTGTGATCTTGAGGAAATGACCTGCACATTCCAATGTCAAAGGGTGGATATCACTCAAGACTGTGCGACTGATCTTGGTGGCGTAATAAAAGTACGTCTGCGCGTCGGTGTTTTTGGAGAGGAGCATATAGCTAGAAGCGATTGACAGGTTTGTTTGGAGTACAGAGGGATGGTTCCCGCCGAAAATGGTTCCGCGCACAGTCAAGACTAGTCTATGCAAGTCCACCGCGTAAGGGACAGGAAGCTGCGTACTCCAACAAAGCTGCTCCAAGATAGGTAGAATCGTAGTCTCTGGCATCACCTTCAGCAGGTCTACAGTTGGCTTGTAGTCAACGCCAGGCTTTGGACACAGAGGAGACTGCTGCAAGTGAAGCACCCAGTATCGCACCGTATACTCGAGAAAGTGGTGCTGGTGGAAGAGACGATCAGCGATGTCTGGGTCAGAAATGTTCAATGTAGGCTCTCCCTTCTCGCGGATGGTCAGTTTAGCGTACATCAGGACCCTGAGCAGCAAGTCCGTTTCACTATCTTTGAGAGGAATCGGGATTTTCTTGTTGTTGGCGAAGTTGTGTAGAGCAGAATGAATGAGGGGATGCTTGAAACGCACAATGCGCTCATGCGTTGTCAACAGCGGCTTAAGAGTTCCAAGAATCTTGTTAACGTCGATGCCCGTATCCGAGAAAGTCCCGCGCTGGACGTCAATCGTGAAGAGAGTATGGATCTCATCAATCGTAAGGGGTCGTTCAGCTGCGAGAACCCAAGAGAGAAGAGTCTTTGCATTTTCAGTTGTGTTGAGCGAATTGAACACCTGCAGAACGAGATCCTGTACCGAGGGCTTCAATTTTTCTAGACTCGCAAGGGTCTTTGCCAGGGCATCGAGTGATTTCTGAGAGTTCAAAACCTCGCACGCAAGGATTGTCCAAAGGAAAGATCCACTGGCTGTTTGAATAATGCGGTCAAGTACGGTTTCCTGTTCATATGTTGGCTGACCTCGGAAATGGGGGTTTTGTATCAGAGCTTTAAGAGCAACAGCGTGGATGTCGTCGCGAATGTCATCGCCCTTGATCTGGTGGTGAGAACCTTTGGTCTGTGACGGCATCTTGATTGAAGAGGACAAAGTGATCAACCTCACTCGGCGGCCCTGGCTGGTGATCCGGACCAACTTCTCAAGCAGGGTGGCGGGACTGATAGAACCACTCGCTTGAATTGAGGCTGACTGAGATTCTGCTATCTCATCAAGACCATCCACTACCATGATGACTTCGTTGTCACCTTCAACGGGGTTTTGTAACGTATCGGCGAGTGCTTGCCAAAGGTGCTCTTCGTATGTCTTCAGATCGTCGGAGGTTCTGCATTGGTTATAGGCCTGGAAAATCGCGTAGTACATTCCCATGTTACCAACTCGCAAGACTAGTAGTTGGGATAGTAAAGATTTCACTACCGCAAGCGATGTAGCTGTAGTTGGAATGTCGGGAGACAGTGAGCAGAAAAGGGTGTCAAACTGCTGGCGGTTCACTGGGCGTTGCAGCCGCTCCACGATGGATCCAGCCAATGTGGTCTTTCCAGCTCCCGGTTGTCCAGTGACCAACAGAAATGTGTTATTGCTCTGGATGAACTTGGAAAGGTGCTTCTGGAACCAGATGCATGTAAATTCGACCTGTTGGTCAACGAACGTTGAGTAATCCCTGTTCAGTGAGATCAAGACCCGGTCCTCTGGAGCTAACCATCTGCTGAGAATCTTAACTCCGAGAGCTTCTCCCTCCTCGAAACTCTCTTTCTCAATCTGGGAATCCCAGACTAGTTCAATAACTGAGTTCTGTCGAGTGCGGAAAGTTTCAATTGTGTCGCCGAAAAGTTGGAAGATATCTAGGCTGACACGCCCCGAAACCATGCCGTTCACGGTCTTATAGAATTTGATGGCCACTTCGACCACAAATGACAACAGATCCGTGTACAGAAGACACAGCTGCTCGCGAATCTCTGGAGTAGCCGCGAGAAGCTCTGAACGGCGTAAGACGGAAGAGAACGACATCCCAAACTTGTAGAAGACTGAGAATGCCCTATCCAGTGCTTCTGAATTTTCCTGGCCCAACTGCTCAAAGTTAGGGCTGGCCTGTAGGATTGGTTACACTAAATCATACCTCAAGGAGCAGTCGCGCATGTCCATATCCAATGGATGCCGCGGCACTGCTATCAAGCGCAAACCCCTGGATGGCTTGATCAAAGTTGTTCAGCTGCTCCGCAAAATAGAGCGCACGAATGAGGACCTTGTCCCATCGGCTTCCTTTGTGCGGAAGAGTGGTAAGACGCTCTGATCTGATCCACTCCAGGAATCCGATGTATGAGACGTCCGAGACGTCTTGGTAAACGCCGGCACCTAGCTCTGCCATACTCCTTCTCTGTAGAGAAATTGCGGACTCTCGGACAAGTCCTATCTTGTTGGCATTAGAGCCAGTGGCTCGTTTTGTAAACGTCTTGCCTGCGCCGAAGATTCCGCTTGCCGCACGAGAAGACGCATACGAGGGCATGCGAGCATGCGAGCGGAACGTGACTCTAGGTGATTGTGGAGAGTCTAAAGCGCCACCTGCGCCATTGAAGCTATTGAAGCGGCTGGATTGAGCAAGCTTGGTTGACATGACGCCGGGCGATTGAGTTTGTTGGCTCATCTTGCGTGTTGGTGTAGACGCTGTAGACATCTGATTAAAAGATTAGACATGATCGAGGACGGAAGCGGGGAGCGAGCAAGGCCTACTTGCCTTGAGACTGCGTGGTTCAGCGGACGTTTTCGTAGTAGTAGGCGTTGAGGGTCGAGATGTCGCTGATTGCTCAGGCATGGAGCTTTCAGCTAGCGAAAGAACACTCCTCACTGTCAATTGAGTGACGGACGCAGAAGGGCTCCCGGAACGATTTAACGTAGAGAAACTTGCTTCGCTTGAACTATCGTCCGTATCCTGAGACCTGTTCTTCTTGGACGTTCCTGCAAGAGCGAAGTTAGTGTAAAGTGTGGGGGCAAGTTTAGACGGGCGACAAACTGAGACGGCCGAAGATTCGCATGTGTAAATGGTAGGAAAGGTATGTATTAGAGTAGCTAAGGACCGTTGACTGCTTGCGCAGCTGGAATGAAAATATATATGTTCATGTGGCTGAAATGAGCTCGTAGCTGAAATTGGCCTCAGCGGGATCTGCAACACTCTGGCCTAGTGTGCTAGTCCAGCCAGTCTGGGATGATTTTGGACGAGCCATCCAGGTAGGTCGGCGACCATAGATCGGCATCGTCGATCATGCAGGTCTCCATAGAGCTTCGCTCTCATCTTTGCGGAAGGAGCGTCTGCAGGCCAGCCTGGCTTATTGTCGATCTGGGCGGCCACATACCATGGTGCTCGCCTGCATCTCCCGTCACTCGACACGACACCAACTGGTGATGCTCCGAAAGTTTCTCGGTGGGGTATGGCAGATGATGCAGCCATCTCGTGGCTTAATGGTTGATGCGGGCAGGCGCCGCGGTACCGACTCAGGCATTGCTCGCAGTCCAACAGCCATGCGGCATTCAGAAGCGAGCTAGGCGAGTCGAGGCTCACCGCAGTCGTGGTATTTCACAACAGAGTTGGAGGGTAGGCACAGTGCATGCCACGCATACCCCACTGATTGACCATTCTTGCTGCAAGGTGACCATTTCAATGGAGCCATGGACGGGTTACGTGTTGGACGCGTGAAGTCCAACCGAAGGGCCGGTGCCCGCAAAACTCGCTTATCGAAAGGAATGCAGCCAGTCGGAGAGGTCCGCATCGGCGGCTAGGACGGGAGCGGGATCGTCTCAAGCCCTGCCCAGAGCAGATGCGGCAAAGCCTACAATTCCACATCCCAATTAGTACTCTCTAACGACAGTTCGTGGCTAGCGTAAACGACACCAACCCTGTCGAACATCACCAGAGCGCGCGCTGAAGATTCTCCCTTGATGCACTGCGCTGTTGGCCTCAGGAAATCAATCAATTCCAACACCGTTTCCTCCGAGCCTACCGCCGTGTTTAATCAATCTCCTGACAGAACGTTGAGGCTGGGCGGCTCTTGAGCCATGGCTTCTTGCGTGCGTACGTCAACTTCCTCCAATAAACCCGTCGATCGGCGGCTCCTCAGCTGTCAACTGTTTGCGCCACCGGCTCGTCGACTCGCTTTCCGGATATCGGTAAACAAAAGTCGGCGCTTCGCAATACTGAGCCTATTTTCCGAAGAACGGCTGGCTGATGTGCTTCAGCTCACATATTGAATGTGTGGCCTCTCATATGGTGCAACAAGTCATATGGTGCAACAAGTCATATGGTGCAACAAGGTATCGAGCGGTTACTTGATATTGATACCCAAAGATCTTCCGGCCATCTTAGAGCTTCTTGAATTTCAGCGTATCCGAGATGCCGAGGTCCAAGAGTATCAATTGCTTCTGTTTGCGTCTCTGCTTGCATATTCAGCGAACAAGGGATCGACATCCTGCGCTGTCGAATCACTAACTAGTAAGAATTAGTTTCGAGTCCCGGCAGGAAAAGCCCACAAAAATGCTAGAACATCTGTGCTAGTAGAGTTAAAAAGCCCTCACTCCATGACGTCAAAATCATGATACTGTCGACGAGGGATGAGGAGTATTACCGTCAGAGCTCCATGCTACGGCAAAAAAAATGCGGGCGATACTCTCATCTTGCACCCAGCCCGTATCTTGTCTAGCTCTGCAATAGGGAAATTTGATCTCTTTCTTTTGCAGATAAAACGTCAGCGCCATTGCTTCTTCAAACAGCTAAATGTACAATATGCAATCTCACCAACACCGTAACAATTGGCAACTAGTAGAAGAGATTTAAGTAAACTGGCTCGCTATATACTAATTACATATTCACGTCCACTGAAAAAAAGTGTTCAAAAGTTGCTGCGAGTTACTTTACTAACCTTCAAACAACTATTTACATGTACAGTACGACTTTAACTTTTCTTCTTCTACTCAGTTAATCGCCAGGGGAGATCATTGAATCTGATGATTGGAAGAATAGTAACAAAGGCTTGCTCTACAGCAGTTTTAAACTGAAACGGGAAAATACTAAAGAGTACTCTGGTCTCATTCTTCGTCTTACCTTTAAAAATGCCAGGGAAATATAAAGAAGGATGCTAAAAAATATTACCATAATAATTTACGAGGAGCGAGAAGCTTAAATACGCGTCTAATTGCCTGTCCTATCGCCTCTTCTCTCGCTAATAGTACCATAAGTGACGGGGGGAAAGTATTAGACGTTTTAGCGAGAAATTCACGTCTAGGTTTAGAAGTATACACTTTCTGAACAATGCCGCAAATGCCTACTGTCCTACTTATCAAAGCTGCGAAACTATATAGAACTACACCACTAAATTAACTTAATAGCTATGCGTACATGAACAGCTTTGAGAAGGTAGCTAGCAAGCGGACTAGTTATGAGCAAAAACTTAGCGCATATTCGGAGAGACTATGGAATTACAATGGATGAGATCGCAATACAAGCGCAAGGAAATCAGTTGACAGGCCTATAATGGCGAAGCGTTTCAGTCCTATATCGTACCCGCTGTGGCCATCAACATTCAATCTCTCGTACACATGGTTGAAGTGAAGAACCCCTGACATGCCTTTTAGCGAATCGTCGAAATAATGGAGCACGCCAGATCTTAGATGCATATCGCACTTGATATATGAACCAAAAACAGGGTCCAACACGCTCTTCTTTAATTCTCTTCTCTTTTTTCTTTCTTCATAATATCACGGTAGATATTAACTAAGGATAATCAATTTAGAGAGTGGATGCTATCCACACACAATGATTGTCATAAATATCAGTGAGTTTGTCCCTTACTAGGAACGCAAAACTCTAGTTATGTGTCATGAGAAGTGGGATTGCACGAGAGAAGTGTTGTAGTAGCAAACTTTCTAAAGGGCTTGTGACAGCCCGTGAAGAATGCTACAGCAGTCCACAAATATTACAGTTGAGTTGATATCCTGTGCTATATCACAGAGTAGTGTTATATGAATGTCTCGCGACCTCTAATTATGCTGATGCTCATTTGGCTGTCGGATTCCTAGATGCTATGAAGGAGCCCACAAGCTTTTTGTGCGGAGCATTCCAAAGTTTTCTCCAATAACGATGGCCGCAACAACGATGATGACATGGTCAATGCGCCTATTCGGACCCTCAGAAAATCCTTGGTCCTGGATTAGGATGAATGGGCTTATTATTGGAATTAGGACTAGAGTGCCCCATTGCAGAGGATGAGATACATGCCGCCTGGCGCGATTTTATATCTTTAGTTTTTGAGCTCTAGTTTTAACTCTAACGGATAGCATCAACTTCCCTTGAGAAAACAGGTGCGTAGAAGTTACTTTGAGAATGAGGTGGGTGGTTCTGTCACGTGTACCAATAGCCTGGTACTGCACGCTAGCTCTATTGTAGTTAGCCTATATAGGCCTTCAGCGTATATATAGGAGCTCTCTGCCCCTAGAACTCGACACAGCTTCCTTTCTCTCTTCAATGCACTTTGTTGTAGCATGTCTACTCTCCCATCTGTTTCGTGACAGGCTCACTACGCGCTGCGTCTCCGAATGAGGCTACGTATGCTGGTGATGCACATTGCATGTCTTAAAAGTATATTCCAAAACGAAGCTTTTTGTGATTCCAAGGTCCTGTCCAAAATAATGAACCGTTGCTGTTGCGGCCGAACACGCTATTGAATACAAAAACGTCTTGTATGAGGGAAGATGCTTTTGGAGCGGAACAGAAGAAGATTTCCGATTGTGACACTAGTATTTTCGCGAAGAATCATACGGCTGTTAATATGGAACTCATGCCACAGCAGTGTTGTGATATTCGCTGGCGCAATGCACTTGTCCTCGTGATTGGGTCTTTGTTCTAACAATATATAAACTCTCAGTAGTCTTTGGCCATAGAAGAAGTGACATGCGTTGTTCCAAATCGTTCTGTTGACGTTAGTAAAAAATATTGTTAATACGTAGCTTTGAAGGAGGGAACGTGTATTCTTCACGCAGTTTCAGGTCTGAGCTGCACAAATTCTGTACCATTTCGTCAACGACTGTCAGTATCTACACAATCTTTTAATTATCCTTATTTGCGAGATTTCGACCTGTTTCGAAATGCAATCAAGTAACCAAACCCAGACGAGCGTCGAAGGTGAATTGCGGGGAAGGACAAGAGGTGCGGAGTTTCGGATGAATGTATGCGGGCCTCGGTACATCTCTCGAGGAGAACTAATTCACGCGAATCCCCGCAGAACACCCTCCAGTCAACACCATACAAACATGTCGAACGGTTCTCAAGAAATTCACAATGAGGGCCCAGATCCAATCTTGGAAGATGTTAGCAATCAGCCTACTGCGATAGGTCCCGATTCGCTTGCCTGCAATGGCTGCCGAAGGGCGAAGCTGCGGTGCTCTCGCGACCGCCCGAGCTGCATTCACTGCAGAAAGACTGGTACTTTGCCAAGATCGAATACGGCTTTGTCATTGCTGATGCAGGTAGGATTGGTCTGTGTATATGAGACAAAACGTGTGAAACCTGGACTGAAGGCTGGAGCCGTTGAAAATCTCCACAAACGGCTTGGTAAATTCAGTATAAAGTGTAACCTTCAGAACAGTTTTCTGATTTATACAGATGCTTTAGAACGAATGGTTCAGGGACAGGAAGCGTGTGGCCAACGAAGTCCTTTAATCGCAGACGATGATCCAGTCTCTCAGAATGGTCCGCTCCAAGACTTGGCGGCCTACGACATTTTAGCCCTACTGGCAAAGGAGCTTCCTAAGTTTGTCAATGCGCAGGTACACAGATCAACATCGCATGCACACCAGAACAATGAACAGTCACCAAAACGAAGGCGGGTGGATTGCGAAACAGATCAAGTGACAATAAATTCATTAGAGGGGTCTCCTATCTTACCAACTCAAGATCTTCTAGAAATTATCATCTCGGCTTACTTCGCTCATATCCATCCATGTATTCCCATGATACACCAAGCAAGGTTCCGCCAGCGACTTGGAGATGTAAACGACTCAGCAACATTAGATATCATTCTGCACGCAATGATTGTATCATCATCAAAGTTTGTACCGCATGCCAATATTTCGCCTGATGTTATACGAGACTCGCGAAAGTGGATAGTATCGACAGCTATGGAGCTTATTTGTTTAGAAGGTTTACAGGCACTGATCATACTGGCCTTTACAGATGTACCGTTACCCCATTCCGTTTTGTTCGCTCCATAATTTGACACAAGTAGATTGGAAACGGAAATGCTGGGAAAGCTTGGTCCTTGATCGGCTCACTTACCCGCACCGTGGAATACAGCCAACTATCACAAGAGCACGAAGACAGTGATCCGCCTTTCTGTCGACCCTACAACCCACTGGATCACACGGCTGATTGGACAGAACTTGAAGAACGGCGTCGTGTTTTTTGGAATGTTTTCAACCTAGATCGATTTTGCAATATCACCATGGGCTGGAATACTAGCTTAACCTCAGACGACGTGCACCGCCGTTTACCCTGCGACGGACCACTATGGCGAAAACAACAACCTGTCGTGACACCCTTTTTCGGTATATGGGACAGATCCGCCGGACGCATTGGCAATCCTATCACATTTATACCACACTACGAATCGCCTGGGCAGTCGAATCATACAGAAACCCATAATATGCCAGACACTAACTCGCCTGGAGCTACTAATGTTATACAATCCACTGACATGGCGACTGTCGGTGCATTCGCCTACTGCGTCGAGGCCACCGAATCTATGAGCCGCGTGACATCTTACTTCCTTCAGCAAAAGATCAATCTGTGCAATCAAAGCGAAATCAGCGCATGGCTTACACGATTCAAAGAACTCGATCTGCGTCTTGTGCACTGGAAAATGTTGCTCCCGCAGAAATGGAAGACGAATATGGAACGCCAGTCGACGCTGATGGATCCAAATCTTACAACAGCTCATGTAACCCATAATGCATCCATGATATTACTGCATCAACTGATCGGCTATCCACCAACAAGCTGGGGGTTTCGGCACAGGCTACCGAGTAGCTGTAGTGCAGATACATGCTTGTCCGCTGGGGTGGAGATTGCTACCATCACGAGGAACTTTCTGGATCACTCAACAGCTGGCTCGCCAATAGGGAGCCAGTACGCATTCTGCGTTTTCATCGCTGCTAGGATGCTGCTCATACACTGGAGGTACTATGCAGTGAATCAACCACCTGAAGAGTTTTGGTCCCTCATCCAAAGTCTTGAAGAAATGTCCAAACGATGGAGAGCATTTTCAACCCCATCACCAGACGAGAAAGACTTAGCAGCAAAGTATGCTATGAGGCTGAAGAATTTGTATGAAACATGCGCAAGAGACTATATGTATAGGATCAACGTTATGGATTACACAAAAGAGATCGATCACTCTCCGAGTCCAATTGGAAGAGCAACCAAAACTGCACCCCCTACACATATCGATAGAGATGTAGGCATCGTTCTGACACAATGGCAAGCACCAATGATGCCGCAAGTTGCTCCAGACATGAATCTGATGACTCCGAACCCTGTCCAAACGCCGCTCATGGATACTGGCGAGTTCAACACGATCCCACAGATGATCCTGGACCAGCAATTTATGAACATGGATCGAGTAATAACCTTTGACGATGGCAGCATGTTTGCAGCAGAGATGGAAAATGGAACATGGTAATATTACATGTCTTCCAACTTTCAGACCCCATCTATCTATCAACACAACCCCATTCTAAGCAACCGATTTCCAAATTCAACTAAATAATAATCTCCGTATACCAGCCCGTGATTCGCGTACCTTTTCCTCGCGTTCGCGTTGTTGTTCGCTGTGCCAAACTTCAAAATACCTTCGAACTTGCTTCCTGACACCACGTCCTCAGTCCCAACATGTTGATAAGGACCATTGACGAGCCTGGCTTGCTCGGGCGCAAGAGCAAACGAGAGAGTGTCTTGGACAATACGTATCGCTGCCTTTCGAAACCTTGCCGCAAGTCTGTTCTGATCGAGCCCCAAGAGCACCTGAGATAGAATAAGTATCCCATTCGCCGCGATCGCTCCTGCTGAGGAGTCTCGCAGTGGGTTTTCCACGTCCTCAATGGGCGCATCGAAGTCCCAAAGCGGCACATATCGACCCTCCGTGACCGGTGACGTCTCTAGTCTATAGAGAAAGTACTCTGCTAAACCACATGCGGCGTGGAGGAAACGTGTGTCTTTCGTCCAAGTATATGTTTGTGCGTAACCTAGGATACCCCACGACTGGCCTCTCGCCCAGGTAGAGTTGTCTGCATAACCCTGTGCTGTGAGACGTCTTTTCGTACAACCTGTTTTTGGATCTAGATTTGCGACGTGGCATGTTGAGTACCACTGTCCTGTATACCCGTCTTTCGATGTCGGATGCGTCAGTTCCGCCCTTAAATGCGACTCCAACAATGTCTCCGCGTGCGCAGTTGCCATTTCTGCAAGATCAGCGCCACCGTGTGCATGTTTTGACGCGTAGTAAAGCAAGTCTAGATTACACAGACTGTCGATAATGACGATCATGTTGTCTTCCTGATCTAGGATCTCGATATCCTTCTTCTTCAGCAGATCCCAGCTTCTAATCGCCTTTGCAGAGGGCACATATCGCGTTGCTAGACTCCTCGCTGCCCGGATAATGGAATCGAGACTTCGTGTGTTGTCGGTCAGCTCCCAGTCTAGGCGTAAGGCGGGCATGACAATAAAGCCGATGTCGTGGGTGTCTGTTCGGGAGGCCATGCCATGAAGTGGCTCGGTCCAGGAGCGACACAGGGCGGAGAGCTGGTAACGCAACTGTGCGATATTTGAGTGTTCTGCTGAACCTGATGAAGGTGAGAGGTTCAGACTTTGAGGGTATTTGATGAATCGTTCCAGTATCAAGTAAAGGCTACCTGGGAAGAAGCCGCAAGTCCAAAAGTCGGCTTCTCGTAAACTGTAGCTACCATCATGGCCTTCATCTTGAGGAACGATCTCTGGGAATGCGTGCGGTAGAGCTGCTATAGCAATTGTCGCCGTTCTAAGCACTTTGGCCGTGATATTTTCGGAAAAGAGCTCAGGCACAAGATTCTCGATTGGGGTGCTGGAAGCGAAGATGTCGAGCTTGAAATCGTCAAGGCCTGCTTCTGAAGGCGGATTGCTCGTCGCGGGGGTCGAATTCAACTCGGAAATCTCCTCATTCTCTGAGCTTGATGACAAGATATGTGGTGTAATCTCGGGCATTGTGGGTGTTTCTTCTAAAGAGAGCGACATCTTGAACTTGCCATGGCTTGACTGGAAGCGGTTGGTATTTAAGAGTCCATATGCTTTCTTATCTAATGCCCATACTTTAACGTGGGTCCTGAATGATAGGCAAGCGATACTTTCGGCTGCGAAGGCTGTTCGCGGTAAGACATAACCCGACTTTCCGGAGTGTCGATTCTCCAAACACCGCTGCCAATGCTCCGGACAGCTTGGCGAGGCAACGCCTCTGCCCCACGGGGAAATCAGCATGCGGGGAAGACAATCACCACGCAAAATCAAGATAGCAATATGGACGACCCGATAGTCCGGCTCGCGTACTTAATGATTGAACATTCTACCCGAGAATTTCGATCTTGCATAAGTTTACAATCGCGACAAGATGACGACCAGGCCCGACACCCAGATGGACATACGTGCGGCAACTCCTGACCTTGAGCTCGAACTTGAGAAGGAAACGAAAGTTCCTTTCGTGAGCTCTTCGACTCAAAAACCAACCCGATCGTTGAAGTTTGCTTGGCTTTACATCTTCGATTGGTACCCGAGCCACTACTCTCCGCAAGAGAAGAAGTTGCTTAGGAAGCTCGATGGCATATTGTTGACTCTGTGTTGTCTTTGCTTCTACATCAAATGGCTTGACCAGAACGCTCTGAACAGCGCTTATGTCTCTGGCATGAGAGAAGAATTGAAGCTTCAAAAGAACCAGTAAGTTCATCTGCTTTTTCGTCTCATCTTTCTCGATCTGACATTTCATAGGTACTCCCTCTTCGGTACCTTCTACAACATCGGGTACCTTGTCTTTGAAATCCCCAGCATGATGATTATCTCTCGTCCAAAACTTACGCGCTGGTACATCCCGTCTATGGAAGTAGCTTGGTCGATCCTGACCTTTACCCAATGCAAACTTCAGAATGAGAAGCAGATCTACGGTCTCCGTTTCTTGCTCGGTGTTCTCGAAACTCCTGCTGCTACTGGGAGCATCTACCTCTTGACATCCTGGTACCGCTCGGATGAGGTTTTTAAGCGAGCAGGTGTTTGGTATGTCTCTAGCAATGTAGGAGCTATGTTTAGCGGGTATTTGCAGGCAGCTGCACATAAGACTCTGAATGGCGTGGGAGGCATGTCTGGCTGGTATGTATTATCCAGATCACAACTGTACTATTTGCTAAGAACGTACAGGCGCTGGCTTTTCATTATCGATGGAAGCATCAGCTTACCAATCGCTATTGCTGGATTCTTCCTATTTCCAGGTCTACCGACCAGCCCCAAGGTGTGGTGGCTCACCGAAGACGAGAAGCTGCTCGCAATCGCGCGCATGCAAGCCGATGGAGTCAAAAAGAGTGGCAAAATTGGCAAGCGGATGTTGAAGCGCGTGTTCACTCACTGGCATTTCTACATCGCTGTCCTAACTTATGTTTGGTAAGACCAGGCCTCGTTTCTTTGTGAAATCTGGTTACTGACGGTTTCCTGAAGCTTCCAGTGCACATCTTACGTCGGCGGCCAAATGGCTCTCTGGCTTAAGGACGAAGCAACTAAACATGGAACCTACACCGTCGAGCAGATCAATCTCATCCCCACCGGCGTACAGGGAGTTGCAATCGTGACTGGCGTCCTGGCTACCAGTCTTGTGATGATTTACCCAATGTGGATCGTATTTTCTGTCGTCACTTCCTTACTTCTGTTTGCAAATGTATGCTTGCTCGTTTGGGAGATTCCACTCGGCCTTCATTGTGAGCTACTCCTAATCTGCCATATATCAATGTGCTGACCATTCACAGTCTTTGTCTACTACCTCCTCGGATTGACTTCCTGTGTAACACCTATCCTCTTCCCATGGATAAATATGATGATGAAAGACGACAACGAGGCGCGAAGTTTTACTACCGGTGCTATGATGACGGTTGGTTGGGCATTCTTCAGTTTCTATCCGATTACAGTCTTCCCAGTCCTTGAAGCGCCGAAGTGGCGAAAGGGTTTCACTGTCAACACGATTCTAATCTGCTGCTACTGGACTTTGTTCTTGGTTGGGCAGTTCTTATGGATGAGAGACATCAAGAGCAAGAAGTACGACAACAATGCGTCAAGCGACGAGGATGCGGCGGTTGTGGATTCACAAAAGAATACGACGGTGCATGTGGAAGTGGCGAAGGTGGATGCGAAGGTTTGAGGAACCGATACTAGGATAATTAGTGATAGCGAGCCTTGAAGTTTGGAGAGAGAGTAGTACACATGGTTGTTTGGAGGTTTGAGCAAGTTCGTAGATAGTTTTTGGTGATCCCTCACTAGTGCCGTAATGATGTTCTTCCGAGGCCCGAGATGGGGTGCATATAAAGAAGTCGCGGTTCTCCTTATATCAAGTCTTAAGTGCATTTGAAGTTCCCTTCGCGTCAATTTCTTTTCTATCTAATCCACCATGCCTCCCCTCCCAGGCTTTTCCGACAACCCCTTCCGCACCCGCACGGAACTTATCCACGCCTCCCTCTCCCTTCTCCAATCTCTTGAACCTTACAAATCTACATCGGGTGCCCGCATCAGAATTGCAAGTGGAACAGGCGCTGGCTTCAGCGAAACAGCCGCCCAGCTCGAGGGTTTTGCACGACCTCTCTGGGTAGTCGCAGACCTCCTTCGCCTCCAATCCACCGACGCAGTAACATATCCAGGGCTAGCGTATACTAACGTCCGACTTGCTTCTTGGACCTCGGGACTCAAAGCCGGGACAGACCCTGAGTCGCCGGAGTATTGGGGCGATGTGTTTGATTTTGATCAACGAGCTGTGGAGATGGAATCTATTGCGTATGCGTTGTTGACTTGGCCTGATGCATTCAACTTCGCGGAAGATGATCAAGCGAGGACAAATCTAATCAGATGGCTACGACAGATCAATCACTCCAAAGTGCCACAAAGCAATTGGTTGTGGTTTCGCGTCCTAGTCAATCTGGCACTGACCAAGGTCCTGGGCGTGCCACTCAATGAGGTCCAAGAGCATATCGACATCAGTCTTCAGACCTTAGATACATTCTACCTTGGAGATGGGTGGAGCAGCGATGGAATTTGGTGCGATGAGAGGAAACAGGCAGACTACTATTCTGGCAGCTTTGCGATACAGTTTGCGCAACTGCTGTTTGTAAGATTTGCGCCGGAGTACGATGTAGAGAGAACGAACCGGTACAAGACGGAAGCAAGGGAGTTCTCTGGTACCTTCTGGAGATACTTCAGTCCTGATGGTAAGTCACAAGACCTCTAACATGAAGTCTCACGCCGGACTAACTATGTCTTTAGGCGCAGCCATCCCTTTCGGCCGAAGCCTAACCTACAGATTCGCCTTTGCAGCCTTCTGGGCCACAGTTGCAGTCGCTGACGTCGAACTTCCTGCACCTCTTAACCACGCTGGAGTCGTCAAAGGAATGCTGCTACGGCATTTACGTTGGTGGGCGAAGAAACCCACCCTCTTTAACACTGACGGCACGCCAAACATTGGGTACACCTATCCCAATATGTATCTCGCCGAAGATTACAACTCACCTCAGTCCGTTTTCTGGTGTCTGAAATCATTCCTTGTTATCGGTCTTGCAGAATCACATCCTTTCTGGACGAGCGAAGAAATGCCGCATCCCATGGCTAATT
This sequence comes from Herpotrichia juniperi, assembly GCA_014905255.1. Lineage (NCBI taxonomy): Eukaryota > Fungi > Ascomycota > Dothideomycetes > Pleosporales > Melanommataceae > Herpotrichia > Herpotrichia juniperi. The sequence continues at coordinate 358,511 of BLYF01000125.1, forward strand.
CCACATCATCTTTAACAATCCCGAAGGTCAATCTGGTGACTCCGCCTCTTCAAATACTGTGCAATACTTCAGAACACCACTTTCTCCTCTCCTCTGGTCAATCGACCCGCAAAAGGTTCAAGGCCAGGGCGGCCAAGTACGGAAAATTCGCCTACTCATCCGCATTCGCATTTAGTGTACCATGCGGACCGTTCCTTGAACAATTGGCTCCTGACTCTACACTTTCTGTAAATTTAGGCGATGATGAAGCATGGAAAGTTCGCTGGGAGCCCTTCGACGTCATTACCAATCAGACCATGAAAGCTGGTGATGAGGTGGCACCAGTCCTAATAAGTAGTTGGAAACCGTGGCCAAGTTTGGATCTGACAATACGCACAACTTTAGTTCCACCGATGAGCAAGTGGCCTGGCTGGCATTTGAGAGCTCATCGGGTGTCGTGGAAACCAGCAAGTGGAAGGGGCGCTCTACCGGTTCTGCAATTGGTTGACTCGGGGTTTGCAGTATCAGCTCAAACGAGTCACGACGCGTCGATCTTTGAGAAACCTGTTATTTCAACGTTCAAAAACCGCTGCAGAAATACTCAACAAGCCTGGTGGAAAGACGAGGTCGGGTGTTTAATCATATCAGAGTCTGGCGCAAGTGGTGTCGTTGATCTCACCAGTCAATTCATGACAGAGAAGTGCTCGCAGCTAGACAGTAAGAACACAATCATTCGTGCTGATCCTAATACGTAAGTATCGTTCATATACTCATCCATGAGAAAGCTAATCTGATGAATCATACAGGAATCTTATGGCCCCGAGATCACTCATTCCATCTGTTCAACATGATGTGAGAAGCAATAGAGAGCTGGAATTTTGGCTTGTGACGGGCGTCTTTGCAATTGAGGCCGGTGCAAAAGACAGTATAGCTAGTGTGTGGAAATTGTGGGATTCGCTGCCGACTGGACAGGTGACAGCCAAGAGCGAAACTGGTATCACGTTGAACGGATAGCTGAGCCCAACACCAGTAGGAGTATTTCAATATGTACACGGAACAGATAAGATATATACATGAAAGACCACTGCATACGAGATACATTGCGATCCATTCGGCTTCCCAGATCTCCCAAACTCGTCGTCTATTCTAGTTTCGGATCGCACGGCGGAACTTAGAGGAGCTAGGAATGCACTGACTGTACCAGTCGTTCATCACGACGCAGGTAGCAGGAGCTGCACACGCAGAAGGGCCTGAGAAATTTGCCCCGCCGCATTGCTCGTACTGCTTAGCGACAGCAGAGCTGGAGGTGGAGGAGGGAAGAGCGGCTGCCGAGGTGATAGCCACGACTGGAGTGGCGGTAGAGATCGCCTGGGTGACGCTGGCTGGGGCCTTGGTGACGCTGGCAGGAGCCTGTGCAGTGGTAACGGCCGGGGTCTCTTCAGGCCCAACGACCGTCTCCTCGGTCTCATCAGAGCTGTTAGTGGTCCCAGTCGCACCGAGATTCGCAGGACCAGCGTTCGCCAGGACATGAGCAGCAACTTCACTGACGGCCAGAGTGGTGACATCGTATTTAGCAAGTTCGGAGATAAAGCTCGAGCTTGAACCTCCAGCAAGCTCACCGCTAGCAGAGTCAACGCTGTTCTCGAGACAAGCACGCCCAAGTGCAGATTGGCAGGCGCTTCCTCCATCGACGACGAAAGTTCCAACGGCGGCAGCGTGGTCTGTTGCAGGCTGGCTAACTGCAATGAACACATTACCCTCGACCAGAGCGTTAGCCCCATCATAAGCATCGAATGCATGGCCCTTCATGTTTTCGAAGTAGTTGTTGACCGCATGGAAGGTAGACGAGACGCCATCCTGACCGAGTTTTGGAGCACGTCCAGATACATCGTGGAAGTAATTGCGGTCAAGCGTGACCTGTTCTCCCTCGGCAATGAACATCATCGTCCAGTAGTGGTTGTCGTTGCACGTGGCCGAGGTAGTTGTCACGCCGTCGAACTCGTTGTTGGAGAGTGTGAAGCGGGACCCAGTGTAGTGGCTAACCACGAACATGCGGCCAATCTTAGAGAACTTGCAGTGATCAATCCAAACGCCATCGTTGCTGCCTTGAAGTGAGAGTGCGTCGCCTCCCCACACAACCCCTGGGTTGATAGTCGTGAACTCGATGCCCTGAATAATGACATTGCTTGCTCCGCTCTGAAGCGAGAATCCCTTGCCTTTAATGACACCCTTTCCACCAACCCCAAGAATAGACTTGTTGCTTCCAACAGGAAGAGGCTCCGGTCCAGCGGCGTCGTATGTAACGGAGCTAACAGCAACAATATCAGAGCCGGCCGCGCACGACAGGTCACCGAGATAGTATTGACCTCCCCCAGAAACACTGCAGGAGTTCCTGTCGCACCCAGCACCAGTGGCGCTTGTTCCTGTGAAGTCAAACTCTTGATCGATCAAGATGACGCGGGCTACATCATCCGCAAGTAGCTCAGCTAGCTCGGAGGCGCTGGAAGGGGTGACCGCTGCAGCATCGCCACCTCCAGTGGTTCCGGCAGCGAATCCGTATGCTGTACCGACGACTGTCTGTGCAGAGGCGCTGGCGGCTGCTGCGAGCAGAACGATTGCCTCGAAACGCATGGTGTTGAATTTGATGACTGGGGTACAGTGTTTTGGAAGATCTTAAAAGGATGAGGTAGGGAGAAGGCAAAAAACGATCAATCAAAACTGGTCGGAGATCCCGCTCACGATATTGAACGAAAGAATATGAGATGGAATCGGGAAAAATCCGGAAGTGAGTGTATGAAAGAACGAAAGTTGGATGAAGAGAAACGTCGCCATGATCGTGGGTTCCACGCAGTAATATACGCGCCTGAATCAGAACTGAAGAGAGTTTGAAACCCTGGAGACGATCATAGAGCACTCGCTTGCTTTTAAATCGATCGTTATTTTGTAGAGCTCATTACGGCCATGTGCCTGAAAACGCCATGGTCCCGTAGGAATTAGAGTAACACTCAGCACCATTCCGAAGTTTCGAAACTAGAGGCTGTCCTGACCGAACCACTGGTTCGTTTCGACGACTCTTGGCGGATCCACCAACTTCGGGACGCCTCAGCGAGCTAAACGTATTCGTGTTGGTGAAACAAAATGACATTTGACGGATGGCGTAAGTGAGTGGGTTTGCAGAACAAAAACCTTGGCGAGTTACCAACTAAATAGCTTTCAGGCAAACGCGTATTCAAAACTGGGTGTTCATCCTAGGGTGTACTTCTGCCAAGATACAAGATTGGCCTTGCTTGTCCGTTGTATGTCGAGTGTTCGTTTCTTCGCAAGTTCTTTCGGCTTTATGGGCTCCGAGAATTGCTCCCTCCCATTCTCAATCAATTGTATGTGCTCCAAAATCAATGTTCCCTACGATTTGTCCACCTTTAGTTGTGACGGTCTGTACAATATCTCTCACTTGAATGAGTAATAGAGTTCTCTTTTGCTTCACATTAGTAGTTCCGCAATCACTCTATCATTCGATTCGCTCAATTGCTTGAGCAGCCCAACAATCTTGCCGGTCAAGCCACTGCGGAGTCGAGATCGCGCAAAGCGATGGCGTTGGTTGGGGGGCCTGTGATATACATTGCTTTCTGAAGAATAGCTTTGCGGTGTGTATAACGTTTGAGTATGGTTGCAGGGGTGGTTGTCATGAGGTTGAATTAGCAGATAATGATGGAAGCTCTAAAGATGACGGTGGGTTCACAGCATGTTATGATTCCGAAAAGCTCCGTATTGACATCCTGTGTACTACCACAACTTCCAGGCAGCCGTCATATCCTCACCTCCTATTCTTACTTAACTCGAATTTATCGATAGACCTTTAGCATTCTCGCTCCATCATGCTCCGTAAGATGAAGCACGCGCCCTTTCAGGTGCATCCAATCCCATGCAGTGCCATATTGAGAAGTCGATATGTTGCTGAGTCTGAACTTCGGTTTTCAACATCCAGAGGCCAAGTAAACAATGATAGAGTGAAGCCATGTAGAGTTTTGGAATATATACTCGTGCAGCACCTTTGAAAATGACGAGACCAGGAGATCTATTTTTAACACCCTTTTTGTTCTTTTTTTCTGATTTCTTCATCCAAGCAGTCTTCTTTTTCTTTCCTCTATTCGGTTTTAGTTTTCGATTTTCCTGTCTCTTTTTCCTTCGTTCCTCCCGCTTCTCTGCTCGAAACAAACTATATTAGCGAACCTCGAGCACTTGACGGGGACTTTCAGGCCAACTACCTTTCCGTTTCTCTTCACGTTTTCGATTGCATTCATGGTGGTCTTCCCAGTCCAACTTCTTACTCGAATGGATAGTGTTTCCGAAATAGTCTAGTGAGATACACAGAAAAACAAGGCCCATCAAAAGTCTAGGCCCAGCTAGTGGCCTCAAGCTGAGGAAGGTTCGGACCTTGAGTTTCATTCTCGTCGCAACTGGTGCGAGAAATTGGCTCTGATACGCTTGATCGAAGTACGACGAGGTAGAAAATACTTCAATAATCAGTCTGGTTTAGCAGATATAGATCGGCAGGGCAATACCATGACCACACCTCGTAAAAATGTACTCATGCCGGGGAGGCTGCAGCTCACCAGACTGTAAGGTCAGTTGTATGTTGCTTCTAGCCCGACGGTAGCGTGAATGATGGTAGTGAATTCTAGGATATAAAGAAATACCACGCAGCATTGTCACTGGTGGCAGAATACTATGAGTTCAGATATATGCGAATTCCAGTGCAACGGTATGCTATTTCGGACAGTAACAGGTGGAGCTGGAGGTACCTAGTAGTACGAGTTCATTCCTGGGGCTCAACCGGTACATATCGAGGTAAGCGAGTAAATGCGAAGCAGACTTCGGTACCCTTAACCAACAGTCGAGATGCAAAAAGTCTGTGTTTAACGAGAAGACTAGTCAAGTGTGGAAAGAGGGATGGTGGACAAGCTTCATGTCGAGTTGGCGCTAGTTGTGCTACTGTCACACAAGTTCACCAAATGACGGAATCCTGCATGTATATGGTCCATTGTGCCTAAACTGATATCTGTGGATTGGGCCTAAAGAGTTCCCATCGTTATCTTTCCTTTCCGTCGTGTTCAGTTGTTGAGCCCTTCTTCTCGCCGTTTTGCTTCTTGAGCTTTGACATCGCTTCACCTTTGACTTCGTTTAATCGTTTCCGATCCTCTTTTTCTGCGTTTTCCCCCCTTGCCTCTTCGACCACTCGGTCTCTAATCTCCGTAACTTGTCAGCAAAAGCTATGTCACAGGCTTGAGCAGCTACCCGCGACCTTCTGCTGCTCAGAATTTTGCGCGCTGTTAATTCTACTTCTTTTCTTATCTCAATCACGTAAATATCGTTTGTCCTAGAAAGACGTGCCTGGCCTGAAGCTGAAAATAGAACTAAGTATATTTCTGTCAGTGGCTATAGCGCTGATCATTATTCGAGTTTGCAGGCTACCACGACCACGCTGGAACTACAATCGTCCCGATTGTGGGATTGAACGGAATAGAAATGAATCAGAAGAACGGGAATGAGGAAATAGAAGAAATTACATATTGAGTCAGCCAAAAATTATGGTGTTGCTAGGAAAAAAACTATCTTTTACTTCGGGAAGCTCCTAAGTTTAATATACTGGCGGAATAAGATGTGAACGAAGAAGGAAGTTTCGTAGTACAGTAATGACCTTAAAACGAGAGAGACATGGTAATGAGGCTTCAATTTTGCAGGCAGCCATCTCCTAAACTACATCCTACTTAAAGAGTAAGCATATTGCATTCTATAATAAAACCATGATTCTCTTCACGTGCCATGATCGGAACGCTGTTCATGTTGTGATTGGCATGGTGCAGTTGAGGTTGAAGCTGAATTGGCGATCTGATGTGATCTGATAATCAATCCTCTCATTGGCCAGAATCTACGGGACCTTCCTTTTTCGGGATTGGTCTTCGTCATTGAGGTCAATGCTCCGAGCTCTCTGACAAACCCGACCTGCCTCATAAGCCTTCCACCCCCGCAATCCTTTCAAACCCCTTTGAAGGTCGACTTCTTCGCACCGACCCCACATCAACCTCAATTATGGCATCCGCAACTGGGATTCCCGAGAACGTTAACACCGCGCGAGGAGCGAGCGAAGAGGAGCCTTTACTTGGACGACGAGGCGACGCAAGCCAAATAGAGGGACAAGCGCTATATGGGAATCTTTGGCTTGGTAAGTAAGATGATTAGGCGATAGAACTTGAGGGGGAAGCTCTAGGAAGTAATAGCTAACAGTTTACTGTACAGGGACAGCCTCCATCGCCCAGGCGGGCATCTGGATTGTACGTGCATACAGAAGATCAGGCTTCAGCGATATAGCTACTAACAAAACTAGCTTGTAGGTATAGTATGGGGATCGATATTGTCCAAGAAACTTATATTCTTCTCCTCGCATCCTGTAAGCTCCCAGCCCTACTTTGAGCTATGAACATTGCTAATTAATTCACCAGCTACTCAACTCTGTAAGCTCTTTCCACCCATCCTAATATTGCGCCCTCTGATAATTTCTAGGCCGGCCTTCTCCTCATAACTCAATCCGCCCTCATCCTCCAGCCTACCCATACGCCCTCCCAAAAACGTGCCGGCACCGTAGCCCACTTCCTCATTAACCTCGTCGGGATCACCGCCCTCCTCGGTGGTCTCACCATAATCGAAATTAACAAAGCTGGGCCTGGACACGAACATTTCGAGTCTCCACATGCCATCCTTGGTCTCACATTCTACATCTCCATCTTCCTTCAAGCCCTCGTCGGCTTCACGCAATACTACACGCCATCGCTGTATGGAGGCGTGAACAATGCGAAGGCAATTTACAAGTATCACAGAGTCAGTGGATATATAATTGCAACATTGGGGCTCGCGACGGTGTGCGCGGCAAGCTGGACGACATACAATCTGTATGTAGGGCATATTCAACATTGGGCGATTATTGTTGCGAGTGTGATTGTGCTAGTAGGCATCGTACCAAGGATTAGGCGGCAGAAATTAGGACTTTAGAAGGAGTGGCATGGGCGGAGCAACTTGGGTCATAGAAAATATGAGCCTAGATTCATCAAGGTCAGGATAAAATTGAATTGGGAGGCGATCATCATCGGCGACTTGGATAACAAGCCTATGATGGCATAATACGAAGGAACCGGGTCTCGCATGTACGACAGGAGAATGATGTCGCGTTTTCTCATTGGCATCTAATAGGTTTAGCGGATGAAAGCGATTGGGCATCTAAATTTCGCGTTGCATCTTGGGCGTTCGTCTATCAACAAATCGTGGAAAAGCAACTACGCACACGTGTACAATGAGGATAAGATGCTAGCAGCTTACTTGAACACTGCTCGTCTCTCGCTTCCTCAAATTCGCCTTAATTTTCTTGTCCTTTTCTTAATTTTCAATCTCTACCCCTTCTTCTCCCTGCCCCCTCAAGGAATCTGACCAGATTATCACACGTCTACCCATATAAGAAGTACCTAGCGCGCGTGTAGAACATCAAATATGAGCAAGATCAACATAGTAGAACTACTTCATGATCTTTACTAGTGCGAATTCAGATTCAGCGCCTATCTCGCGCCATGATCTCTCTCGGCATCAGAATTACACGTCGAATATACCACGTTCTATTCCGCCTACTTTCAGCAGCCTCATGGATATGTCACATAACCAGCACGTTATCAGTCTCCCCATTACGCGTTGACATTGGCCGCTTCAAATTCGGATTCAGATTCCGACGCACGAAAACTAGCACCTTGGCGCCCTCCGAGGCCCAGCTCAATATTCAGAAATCTCCTAGGCGAAGAAAACGAGCATCCTCCTTTCATGTCGCGCAATCCGTTGTTGTGGTGTTGATAGTACTGGTCGTGTCCGCCGGGGTCTATGCGTGGCATTATCGGAATATGGAAAAGGAGCGGAAGAGGAAGAAGCGGGAAAATGATTTTGTAAAAAATAAGGGCATGTCTAGAAACACCTTGGTCGAGAAATTACGAATGTGGTCCTATTCAATTAGATAATATTCCAAGCTTGCTGATGGTACATTACCTCCATGCACAATGGCTTGCGAACTATAATGGAAGATAAAGAGCTGGATATTATGATTCAGGCCATGCTGCTGGACTAGACAGGAGCTATTCTCTCTGAGATGTTGTACCCCGTTGCGTTCACTGTCTCCACTGAATATCATCATAGCCCTTCTGCTCCCTGTTATACGTTCCGCTATACAACTGAGCACCCTATCTACCGCTCAGGAAATCACATCCCTGGCGTCGCCATCTTTTCCATCTTTTGGGTTCCCTACATCATGTTGGTGAGAGTTCATGTCTATGCTATCGAAACTTACCGCCGTCGACATGAACATTTTCGCTATTGCCCTCGCCACCATTCGCGTCTTTGCCTTTGCTTGCCATCTCGAGATCAGCAATAGTAACCTCGTGGGTTGCAGCGTTGTAAACACGATTTCCGAGACGAGCGAATTCGAGAGCCTGGTTGATCTCAACCAGCGGTACAGGGCTGAAACCTGGAACTAAGTAGAGTTGTTGGTTTTGAGAGCCAAACGTGGGAGCGGAGGATAGGGTAGACATGTTCGGTTGGTAGTTGATTGGTTGCGAAAATCGTTGTCACGGGAAGAGGTCGGAGTGTAAGGAGAGGTTAAGTAATATACGTCAAGGTTGGTGACCTGTGCTATGTAAGTGAAAAATGATAACCGCACAAGAAGACCTTAGTAGTGAACGAAAGGTTCTTCTATGTTTGGAAATGGAAGAGAGCAGTTTTGGGGACAAGGATTTGACGGTTGAGTATCACGTGGCAGCGTTTGTATTGCTCCGGTTTCTAGGTCTCGTACCCGTTTGCAATTGATTCATGAAAATCTTCCTAATGGTAGCCTTCAAGTACTGTTAATATTCGATGGTTTTTGTTTTGCAGTCAGCTCCCAAATCGCATCACTTTGCTAAGATGGCACGCACATTTAGTGCAAGTGTAAAATGCTGGGCATCAATACTAGCAGTGTGACTTAGTCACTCAATCAAAATAATTTAGAGCATCAGTGGACTGTTTTCTACAACATGAATCGTGTTACCATATCCAGCCATATTCCGATGGCTATGTTCTCCGTAAGTGCGTTCTCAACGTCTTCGTCTAACACACGCCGAATGACAACGAATTCATAATGTAAAGTTAGGCTTTTTAGCAAAAAGAAAGACCTAACTTAGTGTTCATTCACTTTCTTGGCATCTGCTCGTGACTTGCAGTCTACTATTAGTTAATTTCAAAGTCACGTAAAGTGCAGCATCAAGCTAGTCTGAGCCCTAGGCTTTGTGCCAATGGATGTGTTCTAAGCACGTTTCTTCGCAGCTTCAGCATCTGCTAAATTATCAACTATGGCAACACTTTCGACCTCTTGGCACTCGCATGCCCAGGAAGGGCTGAGCTCCTCCACTGGAGCAACGCCAACATACACGATTTCGCAGGTCTCCGGATTGCAGATGATAGAGCCGTTTTTGGCCTAGGTACGCGCCTCGGCAAGTATGCAATGGAACTTAGCCATATTAAGAGCGTTGTTAACAAATCAAAGGCCATTTGCATTGAGGATGAGCTCGATGTTCAGCTGCAGAGCTGTATCTGCAGGGCTTGGAGATGGCGAAGACATATTGAGGATGTCTAAGGCGTTCTCAAAGGCGTTGCAGTGAAGGACTTCGTAGGATAGAAGAGAAGACGCTACAATCTCAAAGGATTTTGCAACTATATACTAAGAACTAATCAAGAGATCGCAACTATGAAAGTAGTTTGGGAGCCACATATAGCTGACCCAGGACATCTCCTCTAATCGAAGGAGAACTTGGAGAGCGCGCACTCACGGTGAACGAACGCAATGTCGACGTAGAGGAGAGAACGGTAAATCAACCAGTGAAAGTAGGTGCTGAATACTCGCTCCATAAAAGAAAGTGTTGAAATGATTGAATTCAAAGATAAAATCATTACCAGGGTCGGCCACGCTTCCATCCCACTATCCTATCTTGTTCTCATGCTTCACAACTCAAGCTACAATAGCCTTTTCGATATTATCGATTTACTTTATATACTTCCGACAAACAGAACCGTTCACGCTCTTACTCTAATCATCTATTATAAACACGCGTTACCCGTGAATCATACAAAGACGCCGAAGAATATCTACCTAGTGACCTTACTTTCACTACTATAATTCTGTTTCAACTCCTGCTACCTTCCAACTGTTGAAATTCTTCATTCACTCTTGTAATTCCCTTCAAATTGTGTCCAGGACTTGCTAAATTACAATGCTTACACCGCGGTAGAAGGCTACACGGGTAATGTACGCCTATGCTGCTTGATTACCTGCTCTTCGATGCACGATTTGCAACCATGGAGTAAAACCAAAGGAAGTGAAAGTACGAAAAAGAACTAAAGAAACCTGAACATGACATTATAAGCAAAAAGTATCCTACCAGTGTTTCCAAAAACAGGTCACTCAACCATAGCCAGGGAAAAAAAATAAGCTCCTAACTTAAATTTGCCAGGCAAATCATGCCCCTGACACTGCTTGCTTCCCCTAACATTCTATAAGTATTCCGTCTTCAGAGCTACCTTCACCCAACTATGAGCGCCTCAATTCTGCTTTCACTTGCTCTCCCTCTCCCCTGCTGCGCCCCTCCTCCTCCTCCCTCCTCCCCTGTATATATAAATTTCTTCCACCGTACTCAAACCCTGTTCCTTTCTTGTACACAACTCTACTAAATCTTTACTACAACGACCCATTTCCTTCAACACTTCGACTCTTCACTACTCTCAGCATGTCTTCCGACGGCGGACCTCCCTCATCATCAGAATCCGAGGCTCCCAACGAGACTCCCACCGGTCCAGGACTTTCCGCCCAACTCCGCGCCTCTTCCTCGGAAAAGGCGTATGCTGTTACTCCGCTCGGCGCTCTAGAAGGCCTCTACACACTCGCCGAGGCGCGTGTCTTCGCCGCGGATGGGTACGAGGTCCGTGACGGGATCACTGGCGCGCCTGTTGACGTTCGTGCGATTCCGGTCGACAAACCTAAGGGTATGTTATTTGTTTGCGATTTTGGGCGGGGAGGACATTCACTGATTTTATGATAGAAGAAACCAAGAAGGGCGACAAGGGCAAGGATGCTAAAGGCCAAGATGGCCCCAAGGGCGATGGTATGTTCACTTTCTTGGCAGTGTGATATCAGCACCAACACTCACTAGGAGGCCCGAAGAAAGACGGCAATGGTGGTGCTTCTGGAGGTGCCGGAGCCACTGCCTAGATCGTGAGCAAAGAACTACTACGTGGAGTAGAGAAAGCCAGGATAGACTTTGATGATAGTTTTGGTTTAGACCAATGGGTGATATGAATAGACATCTCAGCATAGAGTGATATAAATACATGGTATGGCGTGAGGCCGATAGATCCTTTTCAGAATTTACTAGACTAGAATTGACATGATATGAGGATGTGTTTGTGAACTATAGAGGTTGCAAGAAGGGGATTATGAGATGTAATACCAAATTGTAAGCAAGATCGAAGGCTCAAGAAAGGTGAAAGCGGCAATGAATAATATGGTTACAGTATACCAAGACGAACCCAAGAAAGCAAATAAAATGGCTAGATGGCATCCACAGAAAATCGAAAAAGTATCTCAATCCTCTCCAGGAACAACAAATTCAACTTGATCACGATGGGCTAGAACTTTTCTTCAATGCGTGCATAGTTTCAAAGAGGTTCCATAAGATGCCGCTGTAATACGATCAAGCTGAGAAAGGAAATACCTGCAGTACTGCCGCTCAAATAGGAAGCCAACATACAAGATACCAGATTCTTTAACAGATCCCCGGGCTTGCAATGGCCGAAAGCAAACGCCTTATACGGGATACGAGATGCTGAGAGGGCGTGAAGGAAATGGTCGAAAGGGACAGCTAGTGAAAACAGAGGGATGGAATACTCGACTATCAATCTCCTAGACTGACTACATTCACGTGATGTGCTAGGAGGAAGTACTTGTCCACACGCGCATTCTGCGTGATATGCCGATGATACTGCGAAAGATGGGATCGAGTACCGAGCTTCGGCCAGCCAGACAAGATGGTGTGAAGACAGTGAAGCATGCGTAGTGTCACGTGCTTGCGGTAGACGTAGCTGTCATACATTCAACCCGTAGCTCCTTCACTTTTTATTTCTTCGGCCTTGCGAAGATCGTCGTGTGTCTTTGCAGTGCAACAACAAGATGAGTTTTGTGTGATGGAGTTAGGAACCAACACAGAGACAGCGTTAAGGGGCTTGATAAGTTAAAATTCGATAGGGCACGATACACTTGGCAATAGACAACTATATATCGAGATAGTAACAGACTTCCATGCCTTTGTTTGCTTCAGAGATTTAGTAATATGGAGAAACCAAGGTATTGACATAGTCAACGAGCGCGAAAGCAAAGTGTAAACAACTCGATCATGTTGACTTGCCATTAGATTTGCCTAAGCATTCAGCTCGATCACAGGGTCGACGATCAGTCATATGTACATATACTGTTTCCTATGAAAAGTCTTAACGACAGCCCCAGAAACTAGTATACACAAATCTCAACTACGCCCTGACCTATACCCTCAATTTAACGCCATGCGTGCCAGACAAGGTCGATGACTGTACATATGTAAACAAACTAGCGAGGTAGCTTACTCTACTCTCTTCTTACTGCTGCTTCCCTGCGTGCCATCAGTCTCGGGGTTATAGTCCTTTCCACTACCCCGAATCGGTACTGGAAGAGGGTTCGCCTCCTTCAATGGCCCATCCGCGGCCTCGACATCGCTGTCCCCATCCTCCCTTGATCTCCTGTGGCGGTCTAACCAAGCATCATCATCCGAATCCTCATCGCTTTCCTCCCCAGCCGCAACCTGATAGTGTGTCTCCCCACCTGCCGGATCCTTGATAAACCCATCGATAATCCAGTACTGCATCGCATTCATGACCAATGGGAAAATGAACATTACAAACGTGATTTGAATAGCTTCGTTCCCCTCTGTCCACCTCAAAGCCCAATCACCGACCCAAGCAATCCAGGGCAAAAGTTGGAAGATGAGGAAGACGCACAACTTCATGCCGAAGAGACCAAGGAAGTAGATGAAGGATTGTTTGAGCCACCAGGTTACGCGGGCGGGGTGTCCGTAATTTCCTGAACGGATGGATTCTGGGGGGTTGGCGAGTACGGTGAGGGAGAAGCCGCGGTGGAGGAGTTTGAGGAGAATTACGAGGATGGGGATACCGATAGTTGTCTAGATAGGATCAGCAACTGAAAGTCTATTGAACAAGTCTCAAAAGAACTTACATCGATAGCGAGGTTGAGCAGATAGAACGAGCATGGATTTGGCACTTTGCCTTCATCATCTGCTCCCGCGTACTGTGGAGTTGCTGCCGTTTGGGCCGCGACATCGAAGCTGCCAGAAGATAGCATAGACATCAGGATATTGGCCAAGTGTAGTAAAACGGAGCCAAAGACTTGCTTAGACGCATCGAAGAACCAGATCTTGAGTGGTCGTCGCGGTGATTCCCTGTACCTCTTGAAAATCAAAGAAGAAACGGCTAGTAGCCCAAGGGCGCCCTGAACGAAGAGGGCATATGGCCCAAGCAAGTGACATTCGCTGTTGTCGTCTCCCTCCATAGGACTGACTCCTCCTGTTGACTTTGCGGGGTCTGGAACGACGATCGCGGAGGGTGCAGGTTTCTCTGCAATCATGCTGGAAGCCGGCGCAGGAGTTGGGGTCGCAATAGGCGCAGGTTCAGCTGTGGGTTCCAGATTCTCTTCTGGGTCGGCAATGGTAGGTTCTGGTGCTGGGGGCGGTTGTTCCTCCTTTATTACACCCTCGATGCCCATAAGTTCTGTCTCGAATACTACAACAACGTAAGCTCAGCGCAACTAAGCGGTTCAATACAAAATACGTACTCAACGTAGAGTCTCCAGGTATCGGGCCACTCGCTTCACTTCCATATGCCAGCGACGGCGGTATAATCAGCTTCCTTTTCTCTCCAATACACATCCCCAACAGGCCCTGATCCCATCCTTTGATAACTTCCCCAGCTCCCAGCGTAAACTGGAAGGGCTGTCCGCGATCGTAGCTGGAGTCGAACTGAGAACCGTCACTCTGCAGTGTCCCGATGTAGTTCGCTGAGATTTTGTCGCCGTTCTCGGCTTTGCGATTACATTCAACCGGCTTTGTGATCTCAATACCGAGTTTGGCCTGAGCGGCAACCAAGGTCGATAGTAGGAGGGACAGCGGCAGCGCGTGAAGAGTGCTGAAGGACCGCATGGTGGAGTATACGGAGAGTGATGTTGCAGCTGGAGGTGGTGAGCAAGAGGATCGTAGGTCGTAACCTTCTAGCTCCAGGCGGCCAGTTGCAGACGTGAAACAATCTCGCGCGACAGGAAGGTGGCTGAGGGTGTAGAAACCCAAATGCGCGTCTATCGCGGAATGAAGAGGTAGGAGTGCTGGTCTACAGCAACGAAAGTTAAGGGAGATGGTATGAATACAGATGCACCTGGAGGTGTCGACGTTGACGGAGCCCGTTGGCAATCGTCAATGACCGCAAGAGGCGACCGCCAAGGCTTCAATACCGCCACCAATCAGAGCTGCGCCCATAAAGTGCAAGGCGAAGCAGTTCATTCTGGCCACAGGTCATAACATCGAAACCATGCCATACCCTTCTGCATTGTATACGAGAAGCGATCATACTTCGTAAGGATTTTTCCTAAAAGATGCAAGGTTGCGACGCGCTTATGTCATGCATGCTTATCCTTGGAATGTTCACAATTATGTTTCAATGACACTCGACATATCGGGCCCCACGGGCTCCTTAGTCTTTCATTGTTCCACGCCAAGTCGTCTCTACTGCACATATGTAGACCTACAGTCTGTGTTCTCCCATTACCCACCCATCATCCCCAATGTTGACGATATCCAGCGTTTTGAGTCTTGCCTGCTCAAATAACAGCGAAGAGACAAAAGGCCTCCCTTTTGACATATCCGATCTGACCCGTAGCTATGAAAAGAACAACGCCACCGAGTTCCATATCCCGTGGCGCAAGCCAGCTTAGCAGCCTGCGCCTCAAATGCCGATACGTTCCTAACATTACAATCCACCCGATCCGATCCGCTCGGACTGACTAACCAAAATGTATTGAGAGCACATGTGAAGAAGCCGTATACGTCGGGCGAAAGACGAGGAGGACGAGGTAAAGAGCAGAGAGTATCGCCACATCCATGCAGTTCGTTACTCCATATACCGTCCATAAAAAAGAAATTTCGTTTCCCAAGTGCGCCAAGTCGCTGATGCAAAAGTCGCGTGGTGCTTTCAAATAGTTTAGTGAGCCACCTCATAATTCAAGTTTCATGAGTTCGGGCCCTTTCGTTTTGTCTGGTGGATCGAGAAATTTGGCCATGACCAAGGATAGGTCCTTGAAATCAACGGGCTTCGTGACATAAGAATTAAAGCCTGCCTCTACGCACTTGGCGTAGACATCGCCTAAGACGTTGGCAGAGAGAGCGATGATCGGGTGGCGACGATACCCGTATTTCTTCTCCCATCGTCGTATTTCCTTACATGCCTGGTATCCGTCCTTATTGGGCATATGAAGATCGCACTGCGGGATGAATTTAGCTATTGTGCAAGCCGAAGAGGACAACGTATCATACCAAAATGATCGAATAATAGCCAGCCGGCTTTGAGAATACTGCGTCAGTGCATTGTACACCGTCCAGCACCGTTTCAGTTTCGACAGCAATCTTAGCCAAGAATTTGAGCACGACCTAAAGCAACACATTAGTTACAATTGCAATTAAAGAAGAAAATTGGAACCTCACCGTCTGATTGATCTTGTTGTCCTCCACTAGTAGAACCTTGTTGCCTTTGTCCCCGACTCGCCTTTTCAGTTCTTCAAAGACCAACTTCTGACTGACTACCACGGCCTGGGCCGAGTCTTGATTCCGGTCTGTGCTTGAGTCTCGTTGCTTCTGTGGGTCGAAGATGATACCGAACTTGGAAGGTTTCAGAGGACGATAGATGAATTGGAGGCGGCGGTCTGTGAATAGCTGCTCGTAGTCATATGCTGGCGCATCTTTGATGATTTCCTTCTTCTGGGCCGGATCGGACACCACTACGATTGATGCCGTAGAAAGTGTCATCGATGTGAGGATTTGATCCATGATCGCGATGACCTCGGACGTCTCATGCAGGACCAGGACGATATGAGTGAAAAGAACGGGATCGTCCCCACCAATCATTCTTTGTGCAGCAACCAAGCTCGGTTGCCCAGTGATCTGGTGAGGAATCCCCTCTGGAAGGGTGTTTTTTATGTGTCGAATGGTAGCTTCCCGACTGTGAATTAGAGGACATACAACGAGGATAGAGTACATGGGAGGTTGAAACGCGCTGCCGAGCGGCGACAGGCTGCGTGATATCTCAGGCGGACGAAGGGTTTCATCGGAGCCATATGAGATGGAAGAATCGTCGGAGCTGGCGCCTTGTGCGCTCCCTGGCCGTTTGAGGGGCAAATTAAGCTTAATCTGGTTGGAGTCCTTAATCAGGGTGCTATCCTGCAAGAAAGATGAAGCTGACGACCGTTCCGAGCGCAAGCTTAATCGTCCGGTTAGCGAGGGATCTGAACTACCGGAAGATAGATATGGTGATTCGTGTGAGCGTTCAGAAGTGGTAAGACTCGGCACTGGTGACTTGATCGAATCGCTTCGATCAGATGGTATGCTCGAAATACGCTCTATTCGGGTCGTGGCAGCAACATGGGATGATATGGGATTTTGTAGCGGCGAGGGTTGGGTAGAGATTGATGGTCCTGGAGCAAATGGTTCAATCGCGGGTGTTCCAGGTGTGGGTGCTGGCGGCATTGGATGGTCAAACTCAGTAGGAACTCCAAACTTGATGGTGAAGAAGAATGTTGAGCCGCGACCAGAAACACTTCGAGCATCCATCTTACCACCATGTAATTCAACAAACTGCATTGAAATGGCGAGACCAAGGCCAGTTCCACCGTGTTGTCTAGTACTGCTGGCGTCGATCTGACTGAACCGCTTGAAGAGATACTTGGCATCTTTCTCGGTGAATCCTCGTCCAGAATCAATGACCTCGAATTGAATCATGGTCTCGTTATCTTTAAGTTCACCTGAACGATCTGCGCCGGCGAGTCGGCACCGCACAAACACTTCGCCCTTCTCGGTGAATTTGATGGCGTTTCCGACTACATTTAGGAGAACTTGGCGTATTCTAAACTTGTCACCCTTGACCATGACTGGCACATCTTCTTCCATTAGGTAGTTGAGCTCGAGACCCTTCTGTATGGCTAAACCCATATTAAGGTCATTCACCTCTTCTAGGAGAGATGGTATGTGGAGCCATTCCATGGTTAGCTTGATCATACCAGCCTCGACCTTGGAAAGATCGAGTATGTCATTGATGAGGTTAAGCAAACTGTCTGTGCTAGCCTTAATGATATTGACATGCTCCAGCTGTTCGGGGATGAGAGGGCTATCCAGTAAAAAGTTCACCATGCCGGAGATACCGTTCAAGGGGGTCCTGATCTCATGGGACATGTTACTCAGGAATCTGGTCTTTGCATCCATGGTTTCTTTCAGTGTCTGTTCAAGAAGTTTGTGGTCGTTAATATCAGTAGCAGTACCGTACCAGGTTTCTTCTTCACTGTCGTCCGCAAGAGATTTCTCCAGCAAGACTCTAACCAAGTACCATCGATATTCGCCCTCTTTGCTTCGCAGCCGAACTTCAGTCGAATATGAGGGGCGGCCATGGGCGTCTTTTGTTACTTTGAGTATTCCGGTACTCGCTAGCTTCGATAACTTGGCTTGCGGCATTTCCATTCTATTCGGCGACAAAACTCCTGGACTTGCAAAGGCTCTTTCTGTTTCAGACGAGTCTTCGGATGAAGAGGAGGAGTCTTTACGGACATGGTCGGGTGGCATGGATGTTGGAACATTGGTTGGCATAGAGCCATCCTCTCCCATCTCTGGCAGCTTGCATTTGACGACATCGTCTGGATGAACATGCTCCAGGAATCCATTAACATGCGCTTGCTCCTCTGTCTGACCGGAATATGTAATCCACTGCGAGTTGCAGAATGTGAGCCCGCGGCGATTCGACACAACGAAAACGACTTGTGGGCTTGAATTTGCTAAAGCTCGGTATTTTGCTTCCGAAGCAGCAGTCTCTTGCTGGCGGGCGGAATTGAGCTCGGCAAGGTGCTGATCGTGGAAGTCCATATTAGTCCCGATCCAGTGTACAATTTGTTGGCGCTTGTTCTTCAACGGTGCGACGCGCACATAGAACCATCGATAATTGCCATCAAAGCGTTGCAATCGAACCTTTTGCTGTAGTTGCTGTCCAGTTCGTAAGGACTTGTTCCACTGTTCCAAATAGGCACCTCTATCTTCTGGATGAATAGTCTCCCATGGTTCCTGCAAGACTTGGGTAGAATCCTGTCCTCGATACACAAGAAACTTGGTATTGACCCAGGTGAGAGCACCGGTGGTAGGAAGGGCGGTAAATATTTGCACCGGGAGGGAGTCGATTATTGTCCGGAGCAGACTTTCAGATGGAGGCGGCATCTCAGGGTTATCGTCGAGGGAGTTTCTTCGTGCATGACCTGGAGTACCCACTTGAGGTCTGTTGCCAGGCGTTGTAGCGGCTGGAAGCGACTGAAATGATGAACTGAAGTCTGCGCCATAGGAATGCAATAATGAATGTGCGCGGACGTGGCTCACTTGGGGTGTTGTCATTCGGGGGCGTCGGGTGCTACTTGTTTGACCGACTGTATCTTCTGTCTTGCCATTGCGGGGCGTTGTAACGTCATGCTCGATATTTTCATCCGTTGAGTGTACACTCGCTCGCTTAGGCGTTCGTTTGTCCAACTTGTGCTGAGTCTGGTCTGAAGGGGCAGCAGACGACATGCTCGATGCTCGGGTCATTCTCTTCTTAGAATCGAAGTAACTTTCTATGGCTTCACTACCAACGAGATGACCCGGTGTGCTTGGGACCGATTGCTTACTTGAAAATCCCATATTGGCTGGATCCCAACTGGGAGTGCCGCCCAGTGACCCACCAGGACTGTACTTTGATCGACCCGAATAGTCAGAGGGACTCGTCATACTTCCGCCTGTAGAGCCGCCAATGTGTTCGAGGTCGAGATGTAGCAGACCATCAAGATTCTCCTGATCCGACATTGGCGCAAATCCTACCTGATGCCCTGGCGTGAATCGACGATTGCGAATGCCACTGACTTGAGCCTGGGCATTCGTAAACTGCCATGCATTCGAGAAAGTTGTAGCTAGATGCGGTCCAAGATACCGGAGGGAGTCTGTAAGGTTCCGAGGATATGGAACGGTCGGCGATAGTATAGACAGGATCGCAATAGGGGCCTTGCGTTGGTTCTCCGACCTTGCTGACCTTGCTGACGTAGATTGATCAGATTGATCAGATAGCCTTCGCGCCATTAATGGAGTTTCGGACGGAGTTGCGGACTCTTGAGGTTGCATTGGTTGTGACAGTATCGGATGCACGAGTGGTATATGTGTAATAGTACTTGCCCTATCCACACCAATAGCTTCTACTTGAGCGAACTTTGTGTAATCTTGCGCCGACGTTGAAGGGTTGAACGTCTCCTCGTCAACATTCCCAGCCGTAAAGAAGGGATTTTCTTCGGGATCGTTCTGTATCGCGGGTGAAGGGGCCGGTGACTGCGCCCATGGTGAGCTGGGAAACTGCTCATATTCTTCATAGCGCGGCTGGAGCCCTGCATCACTTTGTTCCATGTTCAGCGATCTGGCTGCCAAGTTGGCTCGTCCACGCAGGGTTGTCGGTTTATGTGTATCTTGTCCAGCCATGCTAGCGTGTTTTGGAGCAGCCGTTGAAGGCTGCTCTTCCTCTGGCTCTGTGGATGAGCTTTGCCTCGACGTTGATATTGAGGGTGAATAGTCTCTCGTAAGCGTCACTAGGCGCCCGCGTTCCAAGACGCGGTTGATCCCGGTGTTGTCTATGAGGGCATCGGGTTCATGGTCAAGAGCGCGTAGTACAGGGAAGACGGCAGTAGGCGGCGGAGCATCATCTCCAAAGTTTGAGAACTCTGGGTTACTGAAGCTAGATTCCTTGCGGGGAGTCGGCAAAGGTTGCTGATACGAAGCTCCATCGAATGCAGCTGGCGAAACCTGTCGTAACGGATGATCCGGTCGCCCCATGGCTTGGGGCATATGACTGACAGTCCTCAACGGTCCTCTAGGTCTCGATGGTGTCCCTGCCATTAGATTTTCAGACGAGATATCTCTCTTCTGACGTTCGTGGCCAGAAAAGGAGTGTCGTAATGGGAGCTTGGGCCGCTTCTCGGGTATCAGTGTCGTCGGTGGGCTGTCAAATGGCTCTGGTTCTTTGGGACTGTCGCGATGTTCAGTTGACTCTTTTTGGTTCAATCCCGATGTAGGTTGTTGGTAGTTTGGCGACGCATTGAAGGTCGTTTTCTGACCCCAAGGGACATTCTCAATATCTGATGCATCAGCAGGAACAGCCAATGTGGCCCTGTCCGCCCCATACCAATCACGCATAATGGCTGTAACGCAGTTCCACCAAGGCGTAAGTCCTGGCTCTGCGCCAAGAAGCAGGACAAGATCATATAGGTTTGGGGTTGGAAATCGTGGATCTTCCATATCTAATGTGCGGTGCTCCGTTCCACTGGGAACAAACCGCGGTGGTGCTGTGGGCGTACTGGCCTCGGACGTTATACTTTCTTGCAGCGTAGCGTAGTCTTTGGTGTACATGGCTGAGACAGTTGGCGACAAGTTTGTGAAGGGTTGGTGCACTGTAGACAACCAACCTCGCGGAGTATTGGGGACGGTGGGGAAAGGATACGACGGCGTACGTAAGGTGCGGTGGTCGAAAGGTGTTGGCGGCACGCTTCCTCGAATTGTCCTTGCTGATTCGGTAGACTCTGTCGAAGCCGTCTGGGCCGTGGGCAATGGATTGCTGAAGGCTCCCTCCAATGTAGGCGACATGCTCGGTATGGTCTCTAGCGTAGGCGATATGCTAGGCATGGGCTCTTCCTTGATGGGCGATACACGTCGCGGACCCAGAGCGGCTTTGGAGCTGCGAGCACCGGGCGCGCCTTTGAAGCGCGCGTGCTGTTGCTGCTTTTGGAGCATTTGCGACTGGAGGTTGCGTAATCTCTCAATCTCCATCTCGTCTGGCGAACTCTTCTCTTCTGGCAAAAGACTCGAAATTTCGCCCTCACCTTCGCCCTTGCCGTCTGTTTCTTTCCGACTTTCCTCCTGTGCACTCTCGCTTAGCTCACTGTCTGTTGTTTCGTCATCTGGGCGCAGAGGCGGCGCCGACTCACTCGAAGGGTCATCAGGATGAGGTTCATATTTGGGTAGGCATTGAGAGTTAGGACTTTCAAACTGACGGTGCAGCGAGGGTCGGATGGCAGGTGCTGTGGTCGCGGTGGTCGAGGCAGGCAGTACGGTCAAGGTCGAAGCGGAAGGAGCGGTGGGCGTGGACTTCGGTGACGGCAGCGGAGCCTTAGTCATAGTGGCATGCCCTAGTTCCTCTCTCGCGCTGCAGTGAGAGAAGAAGGGCTTGGATGGCTCAGTGGTCGGTCCTAGAGGGGCATGAAGAAACGTGACATCGGGGGGCGAGTGCGATGTATTGTGTATGAGTATTCACAGGACGAGGACGAGGCATGCGGTATGCCGTGTCGGAGTGGTCCCTGGTGCTGCCAGGTTCGTCCTAACGCAAGCACAATGACGTAGTCACGAGGCGGCGAAGAGAATACAAACACAGATATGGATACAGATACAAATAGAGCAGGACGCACACCCGTCGACGGCGCGCAAGAGCAGCATCCACCAGAGAAGACAGTTACCGGGCAACGCACGTATGTGAGGCGGTCGACGCTGAGGATCGCGATGCTGCAGCGTCTGGGTGTGGACAAGCTGGGAAGTGGGAAGAAGTGGGAAGGGCCCCCAGGGCTTAATCAGGAGCCGTCGAGGCGGCAATGCACCATACTGTACATGCATACCTAGGAGACGCGTGCAAGCGCTGCAGTGGCTCCACTTGCAACGGCCAGTTCACCGTGCCCGCCGGCGTCTTCGTGAAATGCGCCCGCACGCATACACGCACACCCGCAAAAGTCATGCCAGCGCCAATTGACCCCCAGGCGTAGTCAGGACATGAGGTGCCAGGACCAGGCCATGGGCTACGTCAGCCAAGCCCCAAGCGCCATCTACCCTGCGTCCCGGCGATCCAGTGTTGCGTGACCGTCGAAGGCCGGCCAGCGCTTCAACTGGTCGATACGATTTTTTGTAATTACTGTATCAATTACAGTACTAATTACCACCGACCGTACCTGCCCTTCTTCACCCTCAATATCACACACCCACACACCCATCCACCCATCCACCCACCCCTCCACGGCTGAGACCCACAACACGGCGCACACAAACCGGGCCTTTTGCGCAACCATCCGGATCCATTCGCCGAGCCTGAAAGTGCACCGCCCAATCGGGCTGTCGACAACCAAAACGATTACAGGCTCCGTGCTAGTGGGAAAGAGCTCTGCGCACAGTACACAGTAGGTTAGTAGGCCCACCGATTGAGCTGGCCTTGTAAAGCGGCTTCTGCCCTGTACATGCACCACTTCAATATTACAGCACCAACCCTCACGAGTGGAATCTTGATGTGTATAACGGTTTGAACCTTATTCCATTGTTGCAGTTGCACATTTTACATGGTACCTTGGCAAAAAACCCAATTTTCTTTTCACGAAAAACAAGCACCATAGTACGTCAGACCCTGATTTAAGACGCGGAGCTAAGTCTTACATTAAACCCGCCGATGTGACACCGGACAGAGCCTTACTTCCAACGTCTTGCCGCGCGGTGCATCCAGAAAGCGGACCACCGCCACGGGAACTAACAGTTTCTGTGCTATCCAACCCCAGCTCCTTTAAACGTCTATCTACAAGAAGTTGCAATTCAGTTCCAGGTCCATCCTTCGCCATTGCTTCAAAATCTTTGCTACAAGTACCAAAATTCACAAAATGACTAAACAGCGCTTCCTATTGCACCCTTCAATATCATCTCGCCCTGTCCGCCACCATATCCAAACTCTTCAAACCCCCTGGTACGTTCCGCTGGCGAACCGCTTCACGCTCGGGACGGGCTTCCATCCAACTGCGGGGCTGGCCGGCGGCGCATTCTCGTCATCGTCGGCAAAGGGGTCGGATTCGCCATCCTGCTTTGCCTCGAGCGCCGCAGTCTGGCTGACATTCAATCTGCTTCCTATGCTGAGCGCGTTGACGCCCGTGATCTCCCATCTGGCTTCGCTATTGCCGGGTTTAGCCTCACCCTCTGTGAAGAAACGCGCACGAAGTGTCTGCACAGCCTGGTCGCGAGATAGGGTCACGTCTCCTAGGCGCCAGTAGATGAGGCCCTTTTCCCGAGAGAATGTACCCGATGGCTTCGACTGACAATTGGTAGTCTTCACGCCAGGCTCTATCCTAACGAGCAGTACAAGGTTTTGAAGTGTGACGGACGTCGCGCCGCCCAGTTCAAATGTCGGGTTAAGAGAGTAATCTAGGCGTACCGAAGTCTGTGTTGGTTGTGATTTCCACGTCGGAGAAAGGAGAATTGGAGCGAATGTTGCAAGACTGCTACCATCAAGGTGCACTTGGTAGTGGAACGCGACCTGCGTCTTTGTTATGATCTTTGACAGATCAACCGTGTATGTGCCAGGGGTGTCGGCCATCTGCTCAATGAATGCGGGATTGGGCGCCACTTTCTCTAACACAGGGAAGTTTTCAAGTCGGATGTTTTCTGACCCCAGCGGACCCGCCGAGATGTCCACCGGATTGTAGGCCAGTCCTACCTGCCCAATAACCATGGCCTTGGTAACGTTTCCTTGCTCGAACCAGGCACTAACGTTCTCGATAAACGACGCGTTTAATCCAGGCTCGTGTAGATCCGGGTGCTTCATATGGCTACTCGCGGAGCTACTAAGCGACCGCCCAGACCTTACAGAGTGCGTGTCCGATGCGGCGTGCTCGTCGGAGAGTAAGGTCCTTTGAATAGGTTTGAAAGCTGGAGATGCTGGTTGCGGTGGAGGTACAGGCGCAGGTGCAGGCGCAGGTGCAGGCGCAGGCGCAGGCACAGATACAGGTACAGGAAAAGCTACTGCGGGACTAGAGCCAGCCGACGGAAGTGGAGGTATCTCCCCAATGCTCGTCAACTCAGGTGAGCCAGGATTAGGTAAGAACATAGTATTCCTGACATCTCTTCGCCCTCGGAGGGTGCCTGATCGTCTCGGCTGTGCAGCTTGCTATTCAAGGTCAGCTTCGGGCTATATTTGTCAAGGATCTAAAAACAAACATACTGCGCGTAAAGTATTGGCCATGTTCGCAATGGCTGCATTTGCGTCGCCATCTTCCTCCTGGATTGGTGCATTTTTTATGTCCAGTTTGAATTGTGGTGCTATGTTGTTTTCCATCGGTATGCTAGAAAAGGTCAATATACCATCTCATCGTTGAACGTTGAGAACTTACAGGCCTGCTTCTCGCTCTGCTTCCGTGATCGCGTCCACCACCGAAGGAGGCACAGAGAAGCCCTCCGCGTCTTTTTCAGGCTCCGGTGTGGGATCAGATACCGGAGGTGGGGATAACGGCTCGTTCAACTCTGGTGTTGGCTCTTCTGCTGTCCCATTTACGGCACTCGAACTAGGTCCAGCTTCATCAGGGGGATCAAGGCCAGTCCCATTAGTTCTGTCGCCAACAGATTGTCGTGTCTGCTTTGGTGAATTCGATGCATCAGATGCTCGGGGAGTCAAAGACATTCTCCGTGACGGTGACGTAGGCGGATCAGAAGAGGACCCTGGCGGCTCGCGTTCTTTCTGTTTGCTTTTGCCGAATCCACCAAAGGACGAGCCTAGGTTCTGAGACGACTTCCTTTCTGGGGACATTGCACGACCGTATGGATGAACGCTCTGCCTTCGGCGGGCCAAGACTGTTCCAAATCGTTTCAGACTCTGCAGGCCTCCAGACTTTGGTTCTTGAACTATACGCATGTCAGCCAACATATTGGTTAGTAGACTTTAGACAGAACATACCGGAGCCGCTTTTCTGACTTCTGCTATCTTCGGTCTGTATCGAGGGTGTTGAGGGTGGTGGTGGGGCCAGACTTCTGGAAGGGGTACTGATGCTGCTGGGTTTCCGTCCGGGGTGCTGTTTCTCTCCGCTCCTCATCTTCAATGACCATGCCTGTATCTCGTCTGCCGTGTCGATATTGAGGATGACGTTCAGGGTCTCCTCGGCAGTAAGCCTGTTTCGCTCCACCTGATCGACCTCATGTGTCTGAAATTGCGTGAGGACATCCCGGAGAAGGTTGAACCGGCCTTCGTCGACAGCCTGCAACTTCTCGAACACATATGGGGCCTGTGAATCCCACTGTATGGTGGCATTCTCGAGCTCTGCAACGGCGCTAGCGACCTTGGGTGCTGAAGCCTTCGCGCCCTTATCCCTCAGCTTTTCCGACTTCTTCTTGGCTGTCTCGATCTCCTTGGACATGGCGGCAAGGTTTCCCTGTATTGTTGTCATGGCCTGGACCTCTCGGTTGGCAGTGGCGAATTCGCGCAGGGGGCGCTCGACATCCGCCTCGATCTTCTGTGCGAGTTGGTGATGCGACTCGGCGACGGCGTCGGTTGCGCTGACAATCTTGTGCCATGGTGTAGCGAAGACGCTGGCTCGGGTTAGCAATGGCATTCTCGAAGACGCAAGGTGCGCAATAAGCATACCCCAAGTTCGAGGCCTCATCGGGAGGATGTCTGTTTGCCAGCTTCCGTAGTCCTTGCACATAAAGCTCCTCCACCCGACGCCGTTCCTACACATTCAATGAGTACTCGAGCTGGTGATGCGCGCACGAGAGAGAACGGACCTGCAACCAATCTGCAATGTTGGCGTTGAGCTGGCTGACATGTCTCATGCGGTCATTGAGGACAATGACAGCTTGCGCGGGAGGGAGAGTGTCCTGTAGCCACGGGGGTCAGCGGAGGGTGCTGGAGAGGCGCATGTGAAGCTTACCAGCAACGCTGGGTATTCTTTGCGTTGGAGATCCATGATGGGAGAGGCGAACGAGGTCGCGTGGCCACGGGGGGAGCGGTGCAGGGCGTTTACATAGGATTAGTGTGGTGGTCCTTCGCGGGAGCTGTTCAAGATGTCGACTTCGTTGTCAGTCGTGGCTCTGGAGCTGGGCCACCACGCCTCTTCGGGGCTAGATCGAAACCCGCGGTTCCGCGCGGAATCGACGTGACCGCAAATAAGATGCAAGAAGTGTGTGGCCTCAACGAAGGTGTTAAGGTTAAGGGGGGCAAACAGTCTGTGGTATGAATGAATGGGATGCGCCGGCCAGCTGCAGTGCACAGTGCAGAAGAGACGAGGAACAGCCTTGGAGGGACGGCAATGTCCACGCGTGAGCTTGACGGACCAGGTGCAGGGGTCTCGGCAGAACTGAACGCTGCACCTCTTCCGGCAGCAATCGCCCGTTGTGAACTGCTTCCTTCATTCGATCAACCCTCCCATCTCCTGTGCAAAAGTTATAAAGTTATCCCCAATGGCCTCGTCCGACTGGCGTTCGAGCCTGGGCTTCTCTGCTCGCCTGTCCGCTGTCACAAAAATGCAAGTACCACAATACATTTGAGATGGGAGAAGAGGTCTCGCAAGGCACACCTCGTAAGAGCATGCCTTTCGCTGTCAACGTGGGCATTGCGCTTTATACAATACATCCCATATTCCCTGTCTGCCATGTCCCAGTTTGTTGCGACGTGAACGATTGCAACACCGACGACAACTCAGAGCTGCTCCACAGATATATACCTGTCTAACGCCAAATCACTTAGTTCTACCTTTCCATGCATGCTCTAACCCAGTCACAGAACATCCGCTATTCAGAGGTCCGGCCTAGCAATCTCAGCAGGAGATGCTCGTCGAGAGGCAACAATACTGGAAACAGCAATCTACGATGAAGCACGGTCACCTGTATGGACCTCGCTGATGATGCTGTTGCATTACTATCTGCGCTAACCATCAACAGGAAGACTACAACAAATTATGCAATGAACGCTTGGAAGGTATCGCTCAGAACATGGGAGAGCAACAAATACCACAAGTGCTCGCCAACCAACTTCCCAAGATCATATCATCGCTAACCGTAATCAAAGGGCACTGAAGAGCTGGTTCCATCAGAGAAGGGGGTGGACATTGGTCGATTCAAGAATGCTACTTACCATCGAGAGGGTCTTTTCTCTGTCGTCTACAAGGCACCCTATCTGGTTAACGAGCCGACGAGCAGATTTGTGGCACTGAAGGTCACCACCCCATCGCAAATGGAACCTCCTCATGACTCCAGGCGTGAAGCACGAATTCTCGAACTCCTAGCATCGGACCATGTGATACCCCTTGTGGAGTCTTTCCGAGAAGCTGGTACCCGATTCGTCCTCGTGCTCCCCTTCATGCCCTTCGACCTATATCATCTACTCCAAGACCAGAAACTATCTAAGAAGCAGACGAAAGCCTGCCTGAGAGATCTCTTCTCCGCTCTCGCATTCGTACACTCGCACGGCGTCATTCATCGAGACATCAAGCCCTCCAACATTCTTCTCAAGTCCTTAGATGGGCCGTCCTACCTGTCAGACTTCGGCATTGCGTGGGCACCCAATGACACGGGCTCGGAAGCAGTCGATGAGAAAATCACAGACGTCGGTACAACCTGTTACCGAGCACCCGAACTTCTTTTCGGTAATACAAAGTATGGCTGTACTCTCGACCTTTGGGCTGCCGGATGTACCGTTGCAGAAGCCCTTGTACCAGGCCATCCAACTCTATTTGATTCTGGAGATCTCGGTAGTGATTTGGCGTTGATACAGAGCATCTTTTCAAAAATGGGGACGCCGAATCTGACAGTATGGCCGGTAAGTGTTCATCAGACGACCGATCAGTGTGCTCGGGCGCTCATGTATCCCTAGGAAGCTGCAGGTTTTCATGACTGGGGCAAAATGCAGTTTTACGAATACCTCCCGCAGAGTTGGCCTTCGTTACTACCCGGTACATCCGATATTGAGCAGGATTTAGTTTCTAATCTTGTCCGATATGAGAGTGGTGATCGGATGACTGCAGCTCAGGTAAGATCATGGTTAAACACTTGGAGTAAGAAAGTAGCTAATTCATGTAGGTCCTTAAGCATCCATACTTCCTTTAGTACGCTGATACAGCACTATAGCTGCAACAGTTTATGACAACTGTTGTGTCCTCGTATGCTTGTGCAGTTACTGATCTAGAATGGTGCTCACAAGATATTGTGTAAATCGTGGAAGTGCAATTGCACGTTGGTGTGAACCATTGTCCCAGCCTTACCTGCCCCGCCGTAGCTTGCCGCATATACTGACATATACGGAACGAGTCTGTATAGGATGCGTATGCAAGGCACATAGATGTCGAATCAATATGGTATACGTAAACGCGTGTGATTGGCTTAGGACACGCTGTTCTGAGTCGGCGAATTCAGATAGATCTATCATCCTCAACACATATTTGTTGCTCGAGATATTACAAAAGGTTCAAGTTAGCCATACAAAGGACACTCAAATACGCCAGAAGAGACGTCGTCGTTTTGGTGAAGCCATGCGGAATATTCCTAAAATCCATTAGCGCCGTCAAAGCACCATTGCGACCGGGCACCCATGAACACCACATCACAGCAACCACGCCAAACATTCACAGACCCCACGGGCGCCCTTGTGTACAACCACTCGCCCACGCACCGTACCACAAAACACTTACATGTCGCCGCCCTCTAGGTAGCAGCTGCATTTCCACAGCTGCGTTGCGTTTCGGCCCATCCTTCTACTAGCATCCTGCTTCTCCCCCGCTCCGAAACACAGCTTCTGCACCACAACACGGCTGGGAATTTGTAGAGCAACATGGCGTTCTTGTTCAGGAACAAGCAAAAGAATAATGTGGAGCTGGCGAAGGCGACCAAGGAGCTCACGCTGCGACTCAGCGAGGAGCAGAAGCCGAATCCGAAGGTTTGACGCTTACAAGTCTGTAGGGCTGGGATGCAAGGCTGACGACTGCCAGTTAGAAGAGGAGCTGGCGAGGAACCTCCAACAGATGAAGATCACATTGCAGGGCACGCCCGACGCAGAAGTCTCCCCAGAAACAGTATATCAGCTCCTGACCCTCATCGTCTCGGAGGACTTGCTCTACCTCCTCGCAAACAACATACACAAGCTCCCTTTCGAATCCCGCAAAGACGCCCAGGTCATATTTTCGACCGCCTTCCGCTACAAACCTACTGGAGCATCAGATCCTCAAGTCCTGCATCACGTCATACAGTTCCGCCCAGAGATTATAATAGCACTATGTCGGGGATACGACAGGCGGGAAAGCGCCATGCCTTGTGGCGGGGTTTTGCGTGAGGCTCTTAAATACGATGCAATCGCCGCGTTGCTTCTTTATGACGAGCCTACTCCAGATGGAAAGACTAGGGACCTGGGGAGTGTAGACCCGGACCTACCATCCACAGGCGAGGGGGTCTTCTGGAAGTTCTTTGACTGGATAGACAAGGGCGCGTTCGAAGTCAGCGCGGATGCCTTCAACACATTCAGGGTACGGCATTCGGCGTACATGCAGGGTAGCTGTTTACTAAATTATGCCTGCAGGACATCTTGACGAAGCATAAATCCTTGGTTGCGGCATACCTACAGACTAACTTTGAAATGTTCTTCTCCAAGTACAATCAGATGCTCATACAGTCGGAAAGCTACGTCACAAAACGGCAGTCGATCAAACTTCTAGGGGAGATTCTACTGGACAGGGCCAACTACAACGTAATGACGACGTACGTGGACTCGGGCGAGCATCTCAAGATTGTCATGAAGCTGCTTCGAGATGATAGGCGGATGATTAACTATGAAGGTTTCCATGTCTTCAAGGTAGGTCTCTATGTGTTTTTCATGTGCTCCCACACATGCTGTTAAGTGTGAAGACTCACAAGATCAGGTTTTTGTGGCCAATCCTAACAAATCCGTGGCTGTCCAACGCATCCTCATCAGCAATCGCGAAAAGCTCTTGAGGTTTCTCCCCTCATTTCTCGAAGATCGCACCGAGGATGACCAGTTCATTGACGAGAAAAGCTTCTTGATACGGCAGATTGAACAACTGCCAGCAGCACCCGTGCCTCCACCGACTTCATGACACCTCCCCAGCGGACGTCCCTTCTCCTATGTAAGTGTTTTGTTCTGCATGGACTGGAGTTTTGTGTGGAGCCGGATTTGGTTACCCATTGGCATGTTTGCAGCGTTGCGGGTGTTGGATTGCACCGGTGCACGGAGTAGATCCAGACTACGTGTGAGGGTAGCTGCTGGCGTCAGACTGGTTCCACCATGCATGTGTGTTATTGGTAGAAGGCTTCCCAGATGGAGCTTGGAGACAGGAATGCTCAAGTTTGTAGTGTCGAACCAGCAGATTGTGTCGACAGCACCAAGGCAGGCGAGATAGTGAAGACTTTGATGTGATGCTTTGATGTGTCCCCACACGTTGTGATGATGATGATGATGATGTTGTCCAAGCACCCCGTATTGCTGCGATAGGCGACGTTTCACTCGCGGCTGCCGGCTCGTGGCTCGTGGCTCGCTCGCGGCAGCAGTGTCACAGGTTGCGTTGCGTCCCCCTCCCTTCCCCGACCCCCTAACGACACCGCTGCATCGTCCAACTCTAGAGAGCGGTGAACCCTCACGCGACGTCGACTGCTAAGACCATCTCGACCCCTGATGTGCATCCAATCGAGTTCCCCGGACCTGCACATCTGATCCGCCCGCCAAGGCCGCTTGCCCTCTTTGGCGACAGTGCCTCTCCCGAGACAAGATGACCTCCGACCAACATGGTGGTGTTGCGCGCTGGCTCTATGACCAGCAGCAGTCCGTCGACTTTACCCCGACCACCAACACCCTCCACCCAGCCGATGTGTTTCCTCTTGCGACCCTCTCGAACCCTCCTTCCTCCTCGACAGCCTCGGACATTGACAGCAGCAACGGTCACGGCGGCCCTTTGCACGTCTCCGCCGACGTAGCCACGCTCGTGCACCCCCCTACCCCTAGCATGGACGAGCAGCCCGCCACGAATTCCACTCGACGCCGCTCCTCCTCTCTCGTGGGCGCTCCGGGGGCATCGCACGCCGACAGCAAGAAGCAACGAAGAAGCCGGGGGGACAATATACCCGAAGAGGGAGAGGACGTCTCGGGGTCTGACAGCGAACACTCGGACGATTCGGAGAGAACCGAGAGCATCGACCTCGAGCTCGACGACATGAGGTCCGACGACGGCCTGGAGGACGACGAGGAGACCGGCCTCACCGGGAGGGACCGGCGGCGGAGACGGCGGAGGAAGAGGCGGAACACACATCTCGACCAGCGCATAGTCGAGGATGGCAAATACAGTAAGGAGGAGGAGAAGCTGGCAGACGCAAATCTACTTCATGACATGCTCATCAATGCCGTGCTCATTGGGCTATGGTGAGGATACGCTCGTTGGGAGTCCAAGCCACGCAAATACTAACACCCACAGGTACCTCTTCTCCATTTCAATTTCAGTATACAACAAGTGGATGTTCAAGGAAGACAAGGGCGACGGAGAGGCCGAGAACATTTTCCCATTCCCGCTATTCACAACCTGTCTGCATATGATCGTCCAGTTCTCGCTTGCATCTTTAGTCCTTTTTGCGATACCCTCGTTGCGACCGCGACACGATTCCCTTAATCCTCACGCTGCAGGCACTCGCGTTGAACCATTGGATACCAAAAAGCCGCTTATGACAAGGTGGTTTTACATCAGCCGCATTGGACCCTGTGGTGTGGCTACCGGTATGGACATTGGGCTGGGGAACATGAGCTTGAGGTTCATCACATTGACTTTCTTCAGTGAGTTCAAAACCGCAATCCGAAATATAACAGTTACTGACCTGACGTCCCAGCCATGTGCAAGTCGTCCGCTCTTGGCTTCGTTCTCATCTTCGCTTTCCTTTTCCGCCTTGAGCAGCCCTCCTGGAGGCTTGTCATCATCATTCTCATCATGACAGTCGGAGTCGTCATGATGGTCGCTGGCGAGGCAGCCTTCCACGCTCTCGGTTTCATTCTCGTCATGTCCTCCGCCTGTTCATCTGGCTTCCGCTGGTCTCTGACCCAGATTCTCCTTCTCCGCAATCCAGCCACGGCGAACCCTTTCTCCTCCATCTTTTTCCTAGCACCCGTCATGTTCATTAGCCTATTTATTCTAGCAGTCCCCGTCGAAGGATTCCCAGCACTAGTCGAGGGCCTAACCCGCCTGTTCGAAATCAAGGGCAAAGCCCTCGGAGTCGCCATCCTCATCTTTCCCGGCGTGCTTGCCTTTTTAATGACTTCCTCCGAATTCGCACTGCTGAAGCGAACCAGCGTCGTTACACTCAGCATCTGCGGTATTTTCAAAGAAGTAGTAACCATCACAACCGCAAACTTCATTTTCAACGATCCGCTCACTCCAATCAACTTGACTGGGCTTCTAGTCACCATTTTCAGTATAGCGGTGTATAACTATATGAAGATCAAGAAAATGAGGGAGGATGCGAGGATGCAGGCGCATATTGCGGTGCAGGAGGAGTATGCGCCGGTGCTTACTAGGGATCCAGACGGGGGTGTGGCATCAAGAAGCTCGAGTTTGAGGGACCCAAGACGGAACCCAATACGGGCCCCTCCGAGGAATAACTTGATACTGGCGCCGGGTGTGAGTGCAGATATTCCAGCGGTTGATAGCCCGTCGAGAGCGAGTCCTGTGAAGAGACCTGAGGATCTGGAGTAAAATCCAAGGACTGGGGTCGAAAGGTTGAAGGAAGAGTCTTAAGATTGGTGAATATTATTGGCATCAAAGAATTGGTTGCATATGAACAGCATCAGCGGCGTTATTTGGATTGGCGATATACCTGGCTGGCATACATAAAGAAGGGGCCTAAGAGCCTCAAGGAAAAGCGCATTAGAGTCACCTAAAGTCCTCAATGTTGTACTATAGTAAAGTTGCCATGAGCAATGTCTTGTGATTCGCTGAGGATACTGGTAGCACTGTCGCTTATCCCCTTTCTTTACTTAAACAAATAGCATCTCATATATATCAGCGCTCGAGCGGCACGGTATAAACATAGCATATGCGCAACCAACAAATTCTCCAAAACTCAGCGCCTTGCCAACGATTTCTGCTCCCACACCCACAATGGGCCAAGCAAGCGTGCGTCTCTATGACCAACCCTAGACCATCCTCCACTCCCAGCCAGGTGCACTCCCAACTCGACTGTGGCGTTCCATGCCCTGTTCCAGACTACGCCACTCATGGCATCGCGAAGGCAGGCCAAGCCGTTAACCCCACACCAAGCTCGTGTACTGCCCGATCCGGCACGAGACGATAGTTCAGCTGGCAGCCTCGTCACCGAGGGACACCCGTATAATGTGCGCGGGGGCCCCGGTGCTCTGGTGCTGTGTCCCCGCCGCTCCAGGTCTGCAACACAGGTTCCAGGATCCAAAGAGCAGGAAAAAAAAAAGATGTGCAGGTATCTGCAGGCGCTTCTGGTGCTGCTCGCAAGTGTGGCGGTGCGCGCGATACCGTATGATGGACCCGTGGCGACGCCAGTCCTCCAGCGCTTTGCAGAGGGTGGGTGGACGCCGAAACCTACGGGGGAGCCGCGGCCGTTGCTGGAGCTGTTTCGACGGCAGGACGATCCGGGGTTTTGTGGGTATCTGGAGGGCGATGGAGGTTTGTGCTCTTTTCCTGTATGCGTTTTCACGCGTTGTTCTCGGGCATGGCCGGGATGGTGCCCATGAGTGCATTCGTCCTATCTTATGCACAACGAGGAAAACGAAGACTAGATGCTGACTTGGCTGAAATGCAGAACTCCCGGTGTCCTGCCAGCGCGGCAGTTCCTGCATGTACGATGAGTCTTATAGCTGGTTCGGATGCTGTACAGGGAGTAGGATTGCGGATTGCAACGTCGCTACTGCGTGTGTGCCGAGTAAGAGTCTGGATGCGTGCTTGGAGGATGAGAGCTGTTATGGGGATCCATTGGTTATGGCTTGGTACGTGACTAGTTTCTGTTCTTTTCATCTTTTGAATTGTCCTACAAATGCCAATGTTTCTTCTCGATATCGTCAACTTTTCATCCAGTTCTTGTTTCTTTTCTCCATCTCATGGTTTCCACGTCATCTCTATAAGCTTTTATCTGGATACGTAGTGTTTCAGTGAACAAATTCCCCTTATGTTCACATATATTCTTAGCAGTTTTATTTCAACTTCCAATGACCTTTTCTCTGCCTCTTTGCCCATATACGTCCCTTTACTAGTTTCAGGAGTATACTTCGGCAGGACTATTAAGTGTCCTTTGCTAGGTTCTACCATATCTAGCATAAGGTACTGCTGCACGCTCGATGTTGGAACAACTTTCCATCAAAGCTGGCAACCGGCAGTACATTTTTTTTGAATATCTACAAAGTGGTTGACTAATATATATTTAGTACATATCGCTCAGCACCCTACTGCCTCCAACTCTACACCATCATAACCTCCCAAACCTACGGCCACTTCGAATGTGCCGCCTCCTCCACCATCCTGGAAGTCCTAGCCACCCCAACCGACTCCGCAACCCTGGACCCCTTCTTCTCCCTCTTCCCTTCCTCGTCCTTCTTCTCCACCCTCGACCCCTCTGAAGTAATCTCAGGCCGCACTAAATCCTCAACAACAGACGATGTCCTCTCCCTCCGAACACGCACTAGATCAACGGACACGGCATCGGAGTCTGAGTTTCAATTTTCCTTCTCGAAGAATACGCCAACGCCTACGGGGACAGGTACAGGGACGGGGACAGTGACGGGGAGTACAGTTGTGAGTTCAACAGAGACACCTGCTCCTGCGGCATCGACGGGAGCTGCGAAAAAGAATTTGGTGGCTGTTGGGATGGATATGGGTATATTTGGGGGTTTGATGGGTTTGGTTGGGCTGTTGATATGAAAGGGGAAGGATAATAATGCTAGGGGATGGTAATGACATTCAAAGAATAATATTGATGATTCACAGGCATGCGGTATCTGGGTTTGACCTATTATGGGGATTGTGAGTATGAGTGAGAGGCTGAAGTACCGTGCTATAGATTAATGTGTAGCTCACCGTCTCTCACAATAGAGAAGAACAACGAAGAGTAATCAGTTCTTTTTAAAGCCTTTGAAAGTCATTGGATTGATGAATTGCGGTGGTACAAGGCCTTGCTTATGTACCCAGTACGGATGTTCTCATAATGACCCTTTTTCTCACAATACCCGTGTTTCCCATACAAAGGGAGTGTTTTACAAGAACTTATAACCTACAAACAACATCTCGGAGCAGCTACAAAGTTTTGGGACAATCTACCAACTTGAACCGTTACAAATAACCACACACTAGCCTTCAAGCGAGCCAAATTTCAGATAACCTTTCTCAACCCCACTCCAACGTAATATGCAAGCCCAGTCTACATCTACGGGCTTCGTTCTGGACTCGGAAACTTCGAGCAGGACTTCGAGCATGATGGTGCTCCTTAGCCTAGCTAGAGCTTGGCTTTTAAGCTATTCACAAGTTGCTGAGCAGGGAGCTTCACGTGTCTTTACAGCTGAATGAAGAATCTGCTGGCTGTATAGTTGGGTAGTGAGAGCTGTAGTGGCTATCGGTATATGCTATTGATGGTGAAGTGGGTGGGCGTGTGGGCCAGAAATGGTGAAACGCTGAGACAATAAGTAGCATGACGGGTCCGAGGAAAGACTTCGGCGGGGAAGGCACACTGGTCGTCCAAGTAAGCGATCCGGGGAAGAGTGTGAAGCGGGCTCGATGAAATGCTACTGAATCTGGCGGAAGGAGCTCCGGTAGAGAAAAGAGAGATGAAATTGTGTAGGACAGGAAATCAGCCAGTCCCTGTACGCGAGTTGAGGGAATGAGCAAAAGGGTCAGAAGCACAAAGTATTACTGTATACGGTAGCTGGATTTTGCACTGAATGCCTTAAAGCGTTCACATACTCTCTATCCTCACTTCTTCTTCATCTTTGCAAGATACGCCTCAGCACCAATATCCTGCAGCTCCTGATCCTTCCTCAACACCTCCTTTTCATTCCCCTCCATCCAAACCCTCAACTTCTCCCTGATCACCTCATCACTAGCCCCCAAGATCCTGATCGCCAACAACGCCGCGTTCGTTGAATTGTTTATCCCGACTGTAGCGACCGGCTCGCCACGCGGCATCTGCGTCATGCTGTACAAGCTGTCCACGCCGTCGAGATGTGTAGCCTTGACTGGCAGCCCAATAACAGGAAGCGTGGTCCACGATGCGGACATTCCGGGAAGATGGGCTGCACCACCCGCTGCACCGATGATGACTTTGACGCTAGTGAAGACTGCCGATCTAGAGAAGTCGCGGAGATGGTCGGGGGTGCGGTGGGCGGAGGTGATGCGGACGGTGGTTGGGATGTCGAAGTCTTTGAGGATTTTGAGGCCGGCTTCGAGAACGGGAAGGTCGGAATCTGAGCCCATTATCACAGCTACGAGGGGTTCTTCTTTGGGGGTGGATGTATCTTTTGGCCCGAGGGGCTTGCCCTTTTGGTTGTCGACTAGATCGATCAGAGGTTGGATCTCGCGTTCTGCGGCGGATAGGGTGGGTGCTGTGATAGTAATGTGGCCCATCTTTCGTCCAGGGCGAGCATCTCCCTTTCCGTAGAGGTGGACCGAAGCGTTCGGGAACTCGAGGGCCTTCCTTGCGACCTGGGTATGCGAGTCTGGTGTCTGACCGCCGAGGATGTTGAGCATGATGGCTGGTTCGCGGAGACGCAGACTAGATTCCGGAATAGGTAGATCGAGGATAGCACGAAGATGAGCATCGTACTGTGACAGTGGACATGCTTCGATGGTGTAGTGTCCTGAGTTGTGCGGCCGGGGTGCGATCTCGTTGACAAGCAGACTGTCGTCCTTGAGTAGGAACATCTCTACGCCGAATACGCCCTTTCCTTCAAATGCTGCAATAGCTTTCTTTGCCAACGCTTGCGCATTCGCTGATATATCTGGAGACACGTTTCTGGGTGGTGCATATGTGAGCTTGCAGACGCTATCCTCATGGACCGTCTCGACTGTGGGGAATGTGAGGACTCCGTCCTTGGTCTTGACAACCATGACCGCAAGCTCCAGTCTGAAGTCTGCCCACCGCTCCGCATACAGCGGCCTATCGCCTAGGACCTCCTTCGCTTTTGCAGCATCTGCCTCAGTCTTGACCACAAAGTTGCCCCGCCCATCATATGCCTCGGTTTTGCTCTTGAGCATGAACGGATATCCGTATTTGCTTCCCACATCTCTGATCGCATCTTCACTGGCTCCTTCTAGTTCTACACTGTCTGCAACATCGACTCCATGCTCTTTCAGGTATCCTTTCTGCGCAAACTTGTCTTTGATAATCCTCAGCGTCTTCCAGCTCGGCTCCACCACGACGTTCCCTGCTACCTCTTCCAGCATCTGCGTGTCCACGTGCTCAATTTCAACAGTGACGACATCGCAAGATTGCGCTAACTCTTTCACGGCCGCAGCATCTTTGAAAGATCCAGTGATGTGGCCATCGTGTGCTGATATTTGCTTCGCTGGTGATGCTGCTACGTCCAGAATGTTGACTTGTATGTTGAGGCGATTTGCAGCTTCGATGAGCATGCGGCCAAGCTGGCCACCGCCGAGGACTCCGACCTTTCTCTTGTCCGCCATGGCAGAAATTTCCAAGGTGGTTGTGAAGTTGCTGTTCTTGCTGCACGTTTTGGATGACGCAAGATTCAGATCAACGAACGTTAAGGAGCTCTAGAGCGTAGTTAACAATACGATTTTTTTTGTATGCGCCCAAAGCGGATGTATCCTCGTAAGCTAGTGGAGGATGAGCAAGATGCGTGTGTGGGTGTAGATGTTTAGGTGCAGGCGTGAGACAAGTTGGTTGGTTCGAAGTTCGAGGTGGGGCAAAATGAAATTTTATAGTAACATGAACAACTCGCAGCTCTTGTCTACATATTGGGAAAACCATCACAGTTCAATTTTACGTTCAAAGTTTCATCAGCACCATCAGTTGTGTTTCGAACCAGTCATTGATATTCATTCTCTGCCGTCACCGCTCAATGGACCACAGGCAAGTAGTTTGACAACGGCATTAACCCCGTAAAGCAATGACGTTTGTCTATTGCAAAATTTGAACATTGAGTATCTTTTTTGAACCCATAAGAGACCCTTTGCCAGACATAAAGCACGCCGTGTCTGATCGAATTCCGGCAACCGTGCCACGCCAGTGAGCCGAGAGAACCATTCCATCCCACAAGACCATTTAGACCTTGAAACCCCTGGACCTTCTGCGTCCACGGGCGCGCTCGAACTTGCGTCCCTTGCTGGCAACATAGGGCTTCTTGTGCGAGTGGGGTCCGAATCCGAAATGCTTGACAGCCTCACGGGCATTCTTGGGACCACGAAGGAGGAGGGTGTTGGCTCCAGTGGGAGACCTCAGAGCAAGCTCATCAATAGTGAGAGTCTCGCCGCCGGCCTTGATGATGCGGGCACGCGCAGTCGCGGTGAAGCGGAGAGCAGCGATGGAGAGCTTGGGAAGTTCCAAGAGACGGTTGTCGTCAGTAACGGTGCCGACCTATGATGCTATTAGTGTGCCATTCCTTCATTGTGATGTTGGTGTCCATACAATAACGATGGTCTTGCCCTCGTGCGCCTTTCCGGCCTGCTTGCTGGCGGCAGTCGCAACGATCTTGCTCACGCTGACCGCTGTGGTATGTTAGTCGATCCATCGTGCGATTATGTGCGATTGCGCGTCTTACGGGGACGGTTGATCTTGCTCATCATGAGCCTTCGGAGGACGGTCTTGTTGAAGGGGGCATCGGTACGGCCTAGAACAATGTCAGCTCACACAACGCGTGCAACGCTGGAAGGATAACTTACGAGCCAGGAACTTGTAGAGGCGGACCAGCAGCTTCACGTACGGGTTGTCCGACTTAGCGACCTCTGCAAACTTCGTCAATTACCGCAAACTCGGATGTCATGATGCGTCTAGAAGACAGCGACGCCGGCGCATTGCTGCGCCGACTCGACGGGGAAACACGTACTGCGGTGCCCGTCTCGAACATGATGCCGGTCAAGATCAATACCCATTTTGTCGGAGTATCGAGGTGTCGTTGGTGTCGGTTGAAGAGTTGAAGTCGTTGAAGTTCGAAGGTAAAATGGATTGTGGGCGATATTGTTAGCGGCTCTTGGCAATCCCGCCAAATATTTACCGCCTTTGGCAGAACGATGGAACGACAAAAACATGTACACGGAACGAAAATATACACAGTAATTCAGAGCTAATCAAAGATATTCACACGTCAAATTACCATTATGTAGTTAATGTGTACATACCCGTCACAGTTCGTCCCGACACTGTGAAATCTATCAATGTGCAGTTTTCATCGTTTCCCAGATCATAGCCCCAGCTGATGTAAAAAGAGAATACTACAATGCTACTTCTGCCCGTTGAACACCCTTGCTTCAAGATCGTAGCCTTAGGGATTTGGGCCCTCGTCGCTTGTCTATGCTGTGAAACCTATAACATGCGAACCCTTTACCACTCCAAAGTTACACCCAAACGGAAGACAAGAAAACAAAGGTGAAAGAAAATCAAGCGCTCGGTATGCCTACAAAAAACAAGCCTTCAAAGGCCCGAGATCGACCAGCGGTGAATATCCTCGTGAGAAGTGTTCATTGCTTAGTGCCAATATAGTTGCCGATACCGGTGAATTTGGCAGTGGATTCGGGGGCAAGCTTGGGCGCCACACCAACGAGAACCATGAACATGGTGACCATAACAAGACCAAAAATGACCAACTTGCGAGCAGCCGGGCGAGTCTGGCCAAATTCGGCCCACTTCATGCCGCCCTGGCCCATGTACTCCTTTAGCTTATCAGCACCGAGCTTGTAAAAGATGAGACCCATGAGAGCAATTCCGTAGCCGAAAGCCTGGAGGAGTGTGACAGGGTCGCCGAAAAGGAACATGGACGCGAAGACGAGGAGGATGTCCTTGAGCACGCCAGAGAGGGTAAGAACAAGGGACGAGGTCTTGCCAATCTACCACAAGTTAGTATTCGTTATACAAGGAGCTCAGATGCAGGAGCTTACCAAGAACACCACAGAGACGTTGAGCAGGAAGGCAACGGTGGCGTTGGCCAAAAGGGTGAAGGTACCGACGCGGTAGATGTCCTCCATACCCAGGTAAGGAAGCTCAGTGAACAGGCAAACGAAGCCGTTCATGATAGCACATGCGGGAGCATAGTAGTACAGTGAGACCAGGGGATCCATCTTGAACTCGGCGGAGCTGAGGATGCGCTGAACCATGACGAGACGGATTGCTTCAAAGACAATCCCACCGCACTGGAAGAGGAAACCGGTCATGACGAACTGAATCTCGCCCATGGACGCAATGACGACACCAATAACGATGAAGGACACATTGCCAAGTGTCTTCATATTGGGAGGGGCAACTCCGAGGCCCCAGGTTGCAATTAAGACAGCGACAGGTGTCGTAGCCTAAGATCTGTCAGTGCTTATTTCAGCCTTACGGGGGCCCTAACTGAGCCTACCTTCAACATCTGGATAAACGCCACACTGAGATACAGGTATGCCTGGTTTCCGCAGATCAAGCTCAAGCTGAAGAATATGCCGATTGGAACGATTGCTCGAAGATATACGCGTCCGGTCATGGGCACCTTCTTTCTCGAATCAAGGATCGTGGTGAACCGGGCGAGGAACTGGGTCATCAAGGTCGCAAAGACCAAGTGCCATGTCGTGAGGAAAATTGCTGGGACAGATTAGCGGGAACGAGGGATCTGTGGGTAGGGTATGAACGTACGGAACTCTGTGATGAATGGTTAGCGCGTGTTACAATCTACGTTTGAGTTATTACTGACCGAACTTCGCTGTGTGTAATATCCACTTGTTGAAAACAATGACGCTGGAGCTTAGAGTAATCCATGTCCTGTACGGGCGGTCAGCGTGTGTCAACGAGGTCGCGATGGGCAGACTCGACGTACGCGATATAGACAGCGGGATGGAAGCTGGCGGCTTCAGGCTGTGGATGCGCCTTCTCGACATTGGGGTTGATTGTTGGTAGGACGGGCAGC
Organism: Herpotrichia juniperi; assembly: GCA_014905255.1. Taxonomy (NCBI): domain Eukaryota; kingdom Fungi; phylum Ascomycota; class Dothideomycetes; order Pleosporales; family Melanommataceae; genus Herpotrichia; species Herpotrichia juniperi. Next base: position 399,848 of record BLYF01000125.1, read on the forward strand.
GCAGGGTCGCGGGCGGCGTCGACGGACGAGCGGACCTTCTCGTCAGACATGATTGCGGCGGGCGTGGAGGCAAACGAGAGACTGGGCGAAGGATCGTGACGGAGGTGAGAGGAGGGAGACTTTGTCGTGGAGGAGGTTGGAATCTGGCCGCTGAGTCGAGGGGGTGAGGTTCACTTTGGGGTGGAGATTGGCGCGCGACGGCTGACAGATGCACCGATGCACTTGGCGGCAGAAACTAGGGACCTAGAACACGACGGTTAAAGGGTGACGCTGGCAGCGTTGAACAACAACGGCGGAAAGTGATTGCTGGCTGTGCTTGGGTGCACAAAAGGTGTCGTGGGACAGAGTTGTGAGGTGACAAGGACAGAGAAACAAGAGGCGGATGAGATTTAAGATATGGCCGAATGCAGGGGCGGTCGGGGGTGGAGCGGAGCCAGAACCTGTCCTTTCTCGTCAGACTGTCGTTTTGCTGGGCGACGGCGGGTGACGTGCTGGGAAGACGATCTGAGGAAGAGAGGGCAGGGCTTGCAGGGCGCCCAACATGAAACAGAACAGCCTCAATTTCAGTGGGCCGTTGATGTGGTTACGCGTTCAATCCTCCTTCACCAGTGCGCCAGCGGCGCAGTCCTCACTTTTGACTGCTGTCTATGTACGACGACACCAGTCCCAGAGCAAACGCACAAAGCCTTTTTGCAACCGCTACACTCGGGTCCCAGCGACTGGAGTACGAGGCGACAAGGATAGCACATACAGTAGCAGCTTTTGTTCCTCAAGTTCCAAAGATCTACGGAGTACTCATCGACCCTTTTTTTATACACCAGGCGGTCTCTGAAGGCAGAAACGCGTCTATTGGCTGGGCAAGATGCCACCCGCCGTTTTTAGCTCCTGAAAGGGTTTAAGTTGCTCACAGACACCGTGACCTGGGGGCGGACACGGATAGGGGCATCATTCCTCTTGCGGGCGGGATGCAACTCTGCCGCGAATTCGAACATTGCATGCCGCATTGATTGGCCTGGCCGAGTCCTAGTCGTGATGCCCCTTTTGAGTTTTCCCGCATCGAGCATCGCCCCCCTGGCCCTGGCGTGTGCCGCTAGCAGCGTCAAGCCTCCTTGGCAAAGACTTTTTGGTATCGCGTATCGCAGCAAGCTATATATCCCACCACCTCGCCCCGCGGCCGTCCTGCTGCCCACCGCCCGCTACTTGCTCCTCTACCTACTGCAATTGACCTCGCGACGAGTACATGCTCAGCTACGCCCGCCAGACGCTGAAGAGAGTTCCTAGTTTTCAAGAACTTTTGCAGGGCACCATGGGATCCGCCAAGGAAGAAATGTGAGCCCTCACCGCCTGCCCCAGCTTCTACTCCATAGAGCTCGCGCTGACAAGCCTGTGCAGTTCGGTCGATGTGCTCGTTATCGGTGCAGGCCCGACCGGTCTTGGTGCTGCCAAACGTCTTAACCAAATCGTATGCCTCTCCAACGACTATGAAAGGCGGGGCTAACAGCAGTGCAGGATGGCCCCTCATGGCTGATTGTGGATTCGAATGAGACACCCGGAGGACTGGCCTCGACAGATGTCACCCCCGAGGGCTTCGTGAGTACCTTCGGTTATCGATTGTTCTACCCCACCAAGTCTAATCGCACCGCAGCTCTACGACGTTGGTGGACATGTCATCTTCTCCCACTACAAGTATTTCGACGACTGCATCGATGAGGCCCTCCCCAACGAGTCCGATTGGTACACCCACCAGCGAATCTCATATGTCCGCTGCAAGGAACTATGGGTCCCCTACCCCTTCCAGAACAACATCTCCATGCTGCCCAAGGAGGATCAGGCCAGGTGTGTGGACAGCATGATTGACGCTTTCGTCGAGTCACGCGTGAGCGCGACGAAGCCCAAGGACTTCGACGAGTGGATTGTGCGGAACATGGGAGTTGGTGTTGCCGACCTCTTCATGAGACCCTACAACTTCAAGGTCTGGGCTGTACCCACAACTAAGGTAGGAAGCCCTGACTCGGGATCGTACTTCAATAAGCTCACGGTTGGAACAGATGCAATGTGCGTGGCTCGGTGAGCGTGTGGCAGCTCCTGATGTCAAGAAAGTCATATCGAACGTTATCCACAATAAGACGGCGGGCGGCTGGGGCCCCAACGCAACCTTCCGTTTCCCCGCTCGCGATGGTACGGGTGGCATCTGGATTGCTGTAGCAAAGACTCTTCCCAAGTCCAACACTCGATTTGGAGAGACCGGCTCTGTCTCAAAAGTGGACGCCGATGGCCACAAGGTTATCCTAAAGGATGGCACTGTTGTCAATTACCAGAAACTCATCAACACCATGGCCGTTGACAGCCTGGTGGAGCACATGGGCGACAAAGAGCTGATCAAACTTAGCAAGGGTCTTTTCTATTCCTCCACACACGTCATCGGTGTAGGAATTCGAGGCGAGCGCCCTGAACGCATCGGCGACAAGTGTTGGCTGTACTTCCCAGAAGACAACTGTCCCTTCTACCGTGCCACCATTTTCTCCAACTACTCGCCCTACAACCAGCCGCAAAAGGATGTGAAGCTCGCTACTCAGCAGCTGGCAGATGGCTCGAAACCAAGCTCCAGCGAGCCCAAGGAAGGCCCGTACTGGTCCATCATGCTCGAAGTCTCCGAGTCCAGCATGAAGCCCGTAGATGGCGAGAACCTTCTCCGCGATTCTATTCAGGGTCTCATCAACACCGACATGATTAAGCCCACCGACGAGATCGTGTCCACCTACGTTCGTCGTTTCGACCACGGATACCCCACTCCATCTCTAGAGCGTGAGGGCGTGCTAAAGCAGCTTCTGCCCGCTCTTCAAGCCAAGGACATCTGGTCCCGTGGACGTTTCGGATCATGGCGCTACGAGGTCGGGAACCAGGACCACTCGTTCATGTTGGGTGTCGAAGCTGCTGATAACATCGTTAACGGAGCCGTCGAGCTTACGCTCAACTACCCCGACTTTGTCAACAGTCGTCAGAACACAGAGCGCCGTCTTGTCGAGGGTGCTCAGATTCTGGGCAAGAGCAAGAAGTCTGTTGACTAGGTGCACAGTGCCTCCTGCCGGACACAGTAGGGATTAACAGGGCACACCTGATTCTCTTGCCATCCGGCTGAAATCTTGAGGGACTGCAGAACCTGACAACGGGCAGTATATGGGATATGGGAACGGATTAAGCTCAGGATACCACGTAGGAGCAATGATTATGAGACACAAACTTGGAATATATGAGTTGATGAATAGGGGTTTTGGAGTGAGCACGAAAACAGGATCTTCGCAGCATCTTCATAGGTCGCAAGCATGTCTCTTTTCGGGGCATGTATGTGGAATCCTCTACATAGAAGCTATAGATAGGTGCTTTGGCCGTTATGGTCTTGCAAATAGATATAGATCACTTCCGATTTGGATGTCTTCGCTAGCCTCGGGTCTGAGTGCACTCCCTCCTCCCAGTCCCGAGGGAACGTCCTATCTTGGTTGCCGATTTAACGAAAAGGCAAAGGATTCAGATGTGACCTGTGAAGCACAATTGTATCTAGCAGAAGGAACTGTACACTTTTCCGAGTTTGTTTCCTTGCAGTTGAAAAAGGGATGTGTTGTTTCTTCGTTTGAACCAGATGTTACTGCCTTTGCATTTGGGATTTTACATTTTGCGTATGTCAGCTATACCTCTACGCCTTCAAGGTTCGCTTTGTGTGTACTTTGTTATTAGATGCCTTTACTTAAGTTTAAGTATTTAGGCACAGGTTCTCGCTGTGCTTAACTGCGACTTTCCATCATTCCGAATGTTTCCAACCGTCTTCAAATACGCCTCTGACAATAGACTTCAAACACATCCTCGATAAATGTTTGCCTCCCGAGATATTCATTGTTAAACAGAAGGTCCAACTCCACTTGCAGCAAGTCTTCTTTCCCTTGTATTGGTCAACGAATTCAATTGTGCGTTCGCTTGCTTTTCCAAATCGAGCAAGCAATGTGCTTGGCTTCGTGCAATAGCTCGATGTGGCACGATGCAGGGTCTACTCAATTGGGCATATCTTACAGCTCGTGCAACGAATCACTTGTAGTGTGCTGGGTCTGTGTATGTTACACCCGATCGACGGGTAGGCGGAAGATGAGCGAGGGTCAGTTGACGTGGAAGTACGGGTACGGATGTAGCGCATGTTCGCAGTCAGACCGAGTCGAAGCAAACGACGAGAGAGCCTTGCCTTTGTTTGGTGGGAGATCGTGTTGCATATACAGCTCAAAACGCCCATCGTGCCTTCTCCATGCAGGAAACAGAGTATTTGAAGATAGGGTGAGAAGCCGGCCTCGGCGCTCCAGTATGAGGTGTCACAGATATATATAGCGTGGATGTATGAACACAGAATATCTGGCAACTTGCAAGGGTTAGTTTCGGAACTTGAACAGATACCCATTTCATTTTATTTTCAATCAATGTCGCTTTTTGCTGCAAAATGCCGCCGATCAAACAAACCGACAAGTGATGATGTCTGCTCACGCCCCCTTCACGCCCGCCCTCAGCGTTCGCAATGCTTCTCGCTCCTCCTCATTCTTCGCAACCCATTCATCGTCTCCCGCAGGAAGCACCTCGTGCTTCCACGCCCGGCCTCCAGCGCCATAATCACCACTAATTTGTCCATCGCCAACCAAAACCCACTTGTATATCGTCAAGCCCTCCAGCCCGACCGGCCCTCTGCTATGAATCTTGTTCGTACTAATCCCGACTTCCGTCCCAAACCCGTACCTCTGCCCATCCGCCATCCTCGTAGACGTATTCCAGTACACTGAACTCGAGTCTACGCCCGCGAGGAACTCTTGCGCTATTGCGGAGTCGGTAGTGAGGATGGCGTCGGTATGGTGACTGGAGTGTGAGTTGATGTGCGTGATTGCTTCCGCAGTTGATGAAACGGTCTTGATGGCAATTATGAGGTCCAGGAACTCGGTATGGAAATCCGGGTAGACAGCTTCCTGTAACAGTGTCGCCTTACTCGGCTCTAGACTCTGCTTTAACGCAGACAGAGAAGCCGGATCGCACCTTAGCGAGACGCCTTTCTCTATTAGCGCGGCTGCAACGCCCGGGAGGACGGTGGTGAGCGCGTCATTCGAAACGACGAGCTGCTCGAGCGAGTTGCAGCCGGCGGGATATGAAGTCTTTGCGTCGAGGATGATTTTTGTGGCTTTGTCGACCGGGTAAGTGCTAGTCAGGTAGGTGCAACAAAGTCCGTCTGCGTGGCCTAGAACGGGTATCGTAGTGCCTTCTTTCACTGTGCGAACCAGCTTGTTGCCTCCTCGTGGAATACAAAGATCAATAAATTGATCTAGCTTCAACAAGGCCGCAATCGAATCGTGGGTTTGGACTAGTTGAAGACATGCTGGCGGAACTGCGGTGATGAGGAGAGCGCTGGAGATGATGGAGGCGATGACTGCGAAGGAGTGTGAAGATTCGCGGCCGCCTTTGAGGATGGCTGCGTTGCCGGATTTGATGGCGAGGGCAGAGATATTGGCTATTACCTCTGGGCGGGCTTCGAAGATTATGAGAAGGACGCCGATGGGGCAGGTTATGCGGGACAGGGTAAGATTATCATCGAGAAGCGTTCGGGCGGTTGTTTTGTTGACTTTGCAAGGTCAGAGGTAGTTTTTGGGTATGGGCAACAATACAGGTTGCAGGAAGCAAATAGCAAATGAGAACTTGAAGGTGACGATAAAGTATTGACCCTGGAGGAGAATGGAAGCAAGAAAAGTGGATAGAACATGATGTGAGGTGGATAATTAAACATGAAGCTTCCATGGAAGTTTACCTACTTGGATCCTCGAGGTCCCGTACATCTAGTATGCCCTGCAGCATATCCTCATACTTCCCCTTCTTCCCCAAGTCTAACCTCGCAACCAAACTCTGGCTCAGTGTGCCATTCTCTGCAGCCTTGTTTGCAGCTTCAAGATCCTTTGCATTGGCAGCAAGAACCTCGTCTTTCCCATTCGCCAATGCTTGGTGGATGGCTGTCAGCGCAGCATTACGATCTTCGGTCGAGAGAACTGCAAGCTTGTAAGAGCCCAGGCGGGCGGCCCGAGCGATTTCTATTGGAGTGGAGTTTGTTAGAGACATATTGGCGTGTGATGTTACTTTGGGGTGGTGAGACTTCGTGTTGCAGGTATTGACGGTAGACCCGCGTGACTCAGAAGCGCTTGAAGGGGAAGAAGTTTGTTGCGAATCAATATGCAGGGTCCAGATCCGGCGCCGACACTATGTAGTCGACGTGGAGGCGATTTGGGCCGTATGCAGAGAGGCCTAAAGATAGAGAATTTTTGCTCTGAAGGATGGTGGGCTGCTGGTGTGGTGTTGCGGGGTCTGAGGGACCAGGCGTTGCTTGCTAGCCTCCATGCAGTCCATCATTATATGTGGCGCATATGCCCTGCATCGCAGCTTCCATCTCAGGACGGCCATACCACCAGGGTTTAGTAGGTTTAGTCCCAGAAGCCGGAGGTGCCGCGCAATCAATGTCGTCGTGTGCATGCATCTCCATCGCGGCCAGTCCAAGTTTATTTTTGCTCGGACACGGGCTCGCGCGATGGATGAGTGACGAGTGACGAGTGACAAGTGACAAGTGACGAGCGACGAGCGACGTGTGGCGTCTGGGCAACGGCTCGTGTGGCTGGGGATTCCCGCAACCGGCCCAGCCTCCGCGACCTCTCGCGCCAGCCTCGTCCATTTCCGACGAACGCGGGCCTCCAATCCACGGCGCTACAGCAATTATCAGTGTCCACGTCGGTAGAAGCTAATGGGATGGCTGGTAGAGCTCTTTTAAACATGCAGCTGCCCGGCCGTCCCTTGTCACAGTCATCCTCACACACCTTCACCTCTCCACCTTCCCCTTCTCGACACCAATCCCCAGCCATCACACTTACGCTTCATACCCCGACTTCATCGACACAACCACCTTCACCCCGATCCCGCCATATCACACAAGTTGTGCGCCTCCCACCGGAGCCCCAGACTTTCGTCTTCCCCTACTCGACATACACATCCAACATGCGCTCCACCATAAGAGCAGTCATTGCTCTGGCCTCGGCTGCCCTCCTCGCAGCGCCTTCCTCTGCACAGACGTACACCAACTGCAATCCCACCCTTCGAAGTGACTGTCCGCCAGACTCGGCCCTCGGCCGCACCGTCAACATCGACTTCTCCTCCTCGTCCGACAGCTTCACCCCCCAAGGCGACACCACCTACGGCTCCGACGGCGTCTCCTTCACAGTCGCAAAGTCTGGCGATGCTCCACAACTCACCTCGAAATGGTACATCATGTTCGGCAAGGTCGACGTGGTCATGAAGGCCGCCCCAGGCAAAGGCATAGTCAGCAGCTTCGTCATGCAGTCCGATGACCTCGATGAGATCGACTGGGAATGGCTCGGCAGCGACCCCGAGGAGGTCCAAACCAACTACTTCGGCAAGGGCCAGACGACTACATACAATCGCGGTGCTTTCCATGCGGACGCGGGCAGCCAGACATCATTCAAGACATACAGTATTGAGTGGACATCGACTCAGATTGTTTGGTCCATCGACGGCACCATCGTCAGGACCCTACTACCAGCTAATGCCGACAACCAATATCCCCAGACTCCTATGCAGATCAAGTTTGGTGCATGGAGCGGCGGAGATCCAGCAAATTCCCCCGGTACCATTGAATGGGCTCGTGGACCCACCGACTACTCGCAAGGTCCCTTCTCCATGCAGGTCAAGTCACTGAAGGTTGCCGACTATTCCACCGGAACGCAGTACATTTACGGTGATCAGAGTGGAACCTGGGGATCAATCAAGTCCAACGGTGGTAGCATCAACAATGGCGGAAGCTCCGAGGTAGTGGATGCGCCAGCTGTCACCGCGACAGCCACTGGTCAGCCGATTCCCTTCACGCCCACCGAGACATCTGTCTACAACAAGCCCAGCGTCTACCCCTGGGTCCCTGATACCACTACTCTCGCCACAGTCGCTCAGCCAACCTACGCCAACTATCCCGGCCTCCCCAGCGGATGGACAGTCTCAGACTCAGGCAAAGTGGTTCCTCCCAGCGCCGCACCTGTCAGTAAGCATTTTTTAGACCCTTTGCTATTTATAGTAACATGTCATTGAGCCTATGCTAACATCTTTTGCAGTCGACATCCCAACACGCTTCCTTTACGCCGTCTGCGGCAGCCTCGCCTTCGGTTTCTACTGGCGGATCTAATCCCCAGGCATATACTACCTACAACGACCAAGGCTTCCTAACAGTCATCACGGTAGCGGCTGGTGCTTCGGCGCTGCCAAAGTCGTACGACTCACAAGGCTTTCCAGTCACCACTGCGCCTGCCACTCCCACAAGCAGTGCAGTGGATAATGCGGTAGAGAATAAAGCGGGCGAGTCTTCTATTCCTCCTGTACCAACTGCTTCGAGCGCGTTACGATTGCTGGCCAACAACCTGAGTCTTGTTTTACTAGCGGCATGCATGAGCGCGATATCCATCTTCTTGTAGTACGCGAGCGGTACGCTCACATTTTTAATACCCTTTGGATCTTGCAGATTTTTGCTTTGCATCAGCGATGGAGTTTGGATTGTGGAATCCTTGTTTTATTTAGATAGAAGAGAACGCCCCCAACAGGCATGCATTAACGATCATCATGATCGCAGTAATAATTAGGACGACGGACGGGTCAAGTATGGCTTTAAATAGAAGCCTAGAATCGATACCCCTTGACAGATATGAATGTCACAATGAGAACTATTTATGATATTCGAGATTGAGTCCCAATTGATATAGTGTGAATAAGTCCTCGTTGGGTTGGGTGCAAATTACGTGACTAAGCGGGGTTGTTGAACTTCCTGAGCACCGACACCTCTCGACCAAGTCCACAGTTCATGCATCTCCATGATTTTGTCTTCACATATGCATTGAGTCCGGAGGTCACCTTACGTCTTTTGCTGGGTTCCTTGACAAGGTCAATTCAAACGTGACCGTGGAAGAAGGTCCAGAGCTCGCGTATCCACGCCTTGCGCCAACTATCATTCCAGTGTTCATTTCGTAGCGTTCCCGCATTCCATCAATCGGGTTTCCCACCCTACACCAAGTCTTTTTCCTTAATAGGTGCCTTGAGGTGTCTCTCCTTCTCGCTGCTCGTCCGTTGTTTCCTCCGTCTTGACTTAGTCTCATTTCGAGATGAAGTATTTCCTTGCCCTCTCCCTTTTCGCAACTCTTGGGGCCGCCATCTGGCCTATTCCCATTGACTATTCTCATGGTGAGACCGTATTGTGGATCAAACCAGACGTTACCTTCTACTGGGTGGTTAATGTAAGAGCAAACTTTGATTTCTTTAAATTTATCATATATCATGCGTTATCTTAATCCGACATGTACATAGGAGCATACACTAATTCGAATCGAACAACAGGATAACCTTACTAAACACAAAATCCGCCGCGATACCTCTCACAGTCGCGAGGATAAATGGAGTGAAACCCCCTCCAACAACGAGATTGTCGACTATGCAATTACTACTACCCACCGCACAATCTTCGAAAAGAACTTTGTGCCCTGGAAATTTCACCCTAGAAACTGGATCGAGCCCCAGAAAACACGAATAGCGCCTACATTTATCACAGCCATCAACCTTGAAGTGCTGCAAAACGATCCTAAGGATGCCAGGAAACCGCTTGCTGGAATGGTTGATGAGAGCTATTCGTTGACACTGACTGAGGATGGCGAGGCGACTATCCGTGCTAATTCGAGTGTGGGGATCGTAAGAGGGTTGACGACGTTTACGCAACTGTTCTTCAAGCATTCTGAGAAGGGTGTTTACTCAACTCTTGCACCCGTGGAGATCTACGATGCACCGAAGTTCCAGCACCGTGGTCTGAACCTTGACGTGAGTAGGAACTACTTTAGTGTCAAGGATATAAAACGCACAATTGACGCCTGCGCGTACAACAAGATGAACCGTTTCCATCTACACGTCACGGATTCGCAGTCTTGGCCCCTTGAGATCCCAGCCCTGCCCGAGCTCGCAGCGAAAGGAGCGTATAGACCGGACTTCATCTACTCCGTCGACGACTTCCGCTCCATACAGCGCCATGCAGCGCTCCAAGGCGTAGAATTGATTACCGAAATCGACATGCCAGGCCACACCTCGTCCATCGCACTCTCTTACCCAGATTTGATCGCTGCATTCAACATCCAGCCAGGCTGGGATACTTACGGCGCGGAACCACCTTCTGGGACTCTCAAACTGAACTCTTCGGCTGTAGACGACTTCCTGGAAACGCTTTTCAACGATCTGCTTCCCAGGATTCTGCCGTATAGTAGTTATTTCCACACTGGCGGCGACGAAGTAAATAAAAATGCATATACAATGGACGACACGGTCCAATCTTCTGATCCTGCAGTCCTCCAGCCCTTAATGCAAAAGTTCATTGATCGAAATCACAACCAAGTCCGCTCCCTAGGCCTGACGCCCATTGTTTGGGAAGAAATGCTATTAGACTGGAACCTCAAGCTCGGTGACGATGTGATTGTGCAAAGCTGGAAGTCCGATGAAGCGGTTGCGCAAATTGTGGCTAAGGGACATAAGGTGCTGGTCGGTAACTACAATTTCTGGTACCTGGACTGTGGAAAGGGACAATGGCTCGACTTCCCTCCTTCAAACGCTGCAGACTTCTGGCCGTTTAACGATTACTGCGCCCCGTTCCATAATTGGAGGCTCATATACTCGTATGATCCGCTGTCTGGAATTCCGGAAGAAAATCAGCACCTGGTGTTGGGTGGGGAGGCGCATTTGTGGGCTGAGCAAACTGATCCTGTTAATCTTGATCGTGTGGTCTGGCCGAGAGCTGCGGCGGCCGCGGAGGTGCTGTGGAGTGGAGCGAAAGATGAGAATGGACAGAACAGGAGTCAGATTACTGCGAGTCCAAGACTCAGTGAGATGAGGGAACGCTTGGTTGCGAGCGGGGTTGCGGCTGAGCCGATACAGATGCCGTATTGTACTATGAGTAAGTATTCCTCCCATGAGCTGTCATATGAATAACTGACCGTGTATAGATGGAACGCAGTGTCACCTAGGATATACGGGCTGAGTGGGGTGGAAATTGGTATATGTCCTCGATGTGAAGAGAAAATTTGATCAAGTGGATGGAAATCCCCCGAGTAGGTAAGAGTTATGGTTATTACGATGTTTACGATGTAATGAGTACACACTCGGAGCGTTTGATGGTACAAGTACAACTTTCGGGCTCTCGGGAAACCGCGCGCATCAAGCTTGCATATTTGCTCACTCTCTCTTCCCCACCAATACCTTCACTATCTTCGAAGACAGCAACATTCGGGAACTCTCAGGTTTCTGTTCATGTTGCATCCAGCCCCCCTGTACGAACTGTTAGCACCAACAGCAACAGGGGCTGGTAGCCAATATGTGATCTAGATTGAAGCCTCTTTTAGGCCTGCAAGATCTCTAAACCGACCAACACATGCCTTTGAAACCATTAGCAGGGTATCTAAGCTAATGAGATACTCTGCCTGCTGTTTTGTTGGCGCTAACAGTCCGTACAAGGATGTGACTGTATCAAAAGAACGTTTAAGAGAATGCTAACTTGCATCACCAACTATTCTGATTGGTCGATCCCTACCAATAGGACCGACTGTAAGCTGACGGTACGTTCTTGCGTATCCACTTTGTTCCCCACACGATTCCAGTCGTGATCCGCGGACCCCGCAATCTGTGCCTCTTAGCTCACGGCGGCTTGATATTTCTCTACGCGAGGTCAGATGCAGTGGAATTTGCGATGCTATGCCCGAATAGGGTCGGCCGAGGTAAGAGACATTGCAAGCATATGACGGGTCGTCATATACATATGCAGGCTCATGGGGGGCAATTCGAAAACGAGTGAAAGTTTATTGCAGCTTCTGCTATTCAACTCACACGAGAGACGTTGGAACGGTGTCTTGGTACCCCGTTTACCCGAAACAGATCACCTGACAGCATTCGCAGTGAATGGTACTTGAAACACACAACCCTCTTTCTATATAAAGTAAGAAGGATTTCGTTATCTTTCCTTGCTGCTTCAACTCCGAAATTGACCTCGACTTCACCAGAAGAAGGGATACTTCGAGTTGAGACTCGACTAACACAATGCTCGACCTTATCCGCCCCTACATTTCCCTGCCATATATCCTCCTTGGTCTTTTTGCCCTCTCCCTCGCCCGTAACTACGCCGCCAAAATCTCCCGCAACCGCCGGATCGCACGCCTTGGCGCCCGCGCACCTGTCCGCACCACATACCTCCCTTATGGCGTCGACTTCTTATATGAAGTGCTCCAGTACATGGTGAAAGACCTGAGCCATGAGATGTGGCTCCATACGTTTAAAAAGTATGGGTTTGGGAGATATACGGTCGAGTCAGATGGTGCAGAGAGAGTGGTACTGACAGCGGATCCGGAAAATATTAAGGCGATACTGGCGACGCAATTCAAAGAGTTTGGGAAAGGCGAGGCGTTTCATTTAGATTGGCATGAATTTCTGGGAGATAGTAAGTACAGTTTTTCTTCGCTTTGGATATGCATGGGTCGGGAAGATGGTAGAAAGCATATGGCTGACCATGAACGTCAGGCATCTTTACTACAGATGGCGACCAATGGCACAGCTCACGGCAACTGATCCGACCCCAGTTTATCAAAGACCGTGTCAGTGATCTAGACATTTTTGAGGAACATACGCAGATTTTGTTAGAGAAGCTCAGCGGCAACCAAGAAGTCGACTTCCTAGACATTATGTTCAGATATACTCTCGATGCTGCAACACACTTCCTGCTCGGTAAGAGCGTTGAGAGTCTGAGGAAACCGCAGACGGAATTCGCAGATGCTTTTTACAACGTACAACGTGTCCAAGGATTCGTGGCACGTATCGGGTAAGCACACCCATCTTTACAGTTAAATGACTGATCTGACATATGCAGACCACTGAGCTGGATGATCCCCCGCAAGCGAATGGGCTTCTATAGCTCCCTCTCCACCGTCGACGCCTTCCTAAACCAATACGTCGAAGAAGCGCTCTCCCTCTCTACCCGTGAGCTGGAAGAAAAAACCTCCCACGATTCAGGCTACACCTTCCTGCACTCCATTGCGGCTTACACTCGGGACCGGAAGGTTCTCCGCGACCAATTGATCGCCATCCTGCTCGCTGGCCGCGACACCACAGCATGCACTCTCTCATGGACGATGTACGAATTGTCCCTCCAGCCCAGCATCGTCGCCAAACTCCGCAAAGAGATCGTGGACAAAGTGGGACTCGAGCGCGCGCCGACGTACCAGGACCTAAAGGATATGAAGTATCTCCAACACATCTTGAACGAGACGCTAAGAATCTACCCCGTCGTACCTTTCAACGTCCGCTTCGCCCTCACCGACACCACGCTCCCCATCGGCGGCGGCCCCGACGGTACATCCCCTATTGGGGTACTGAAAGGCACGCCCGTTGGCTACTCAACCCTCGTCATGCAGCGACGCGCAGATCTCTATCCTCCTGTTGAGTCCGGGTTCCCGGCGGTGGAGAAGTTCGTGCCGGAACGGTGGGATGGCTGGACGCCGAAGAGCTGGACGTATGTCCCGTTCAATGGGGGTCCGAGGATCTGTATTGGACAGCAGTTTGCACTAACCGAGATGGGGTATACGTTGGTTAGGTTGTTTCAGCGGTTTGAGGGCGTGGAGAATAGGATGGGGGGTACGGAGCCCGGGCTGCATGCTGATATTGTGCTGCAGCCGGCGAAGCCGGTGAAGGTTGTTTTTTATTGAGGTTGTTTGACTGGGATTGAGGTTGCGGGAAGTTGTAGGAGAGGAAATGTTTTATGTGTACTATAATGATAACGGCAGCTATATGTGATCGAGTTCAGATACTACTATGCTTCATTGGGCTTTTCAATAAATTATTTGACATCTCTTCTCACATTTCATGTGTCCTTTGTATTGTAATCTAATCTCAGCGGGAAAGGAGTGGGGAGTTTTCGATAAGGCTTTATTTGCGATAGGATTGGAGCTTATTGAGCGACCTAGTTCACAGTGGTGTCCAAGGCCTTATTGTTGCCGATTAAATGCTGCGTTTGGTCACCAAAGGTCAGTAGACTTGGGGGCAAACTTGAGAAAAGGTACATCTGTTTCGACGCACTGGGGGCACAGAATATGGAACATTATCATCGGGTTAAATTCTACAAGCAGCGTGTCATCATACTTTCTGGAAATTACAATAGCACCTTGCAGGACTAATCTCAACCTTTTGGCTATTTCTCAAAATTGCTCTAAGATCACTAAGCGCTTGCTTGAGCTTCGATTGCAAGCGCCAAAGCTGGACATTAATGCTCGCTGATGACATTACTGTTTCCGAAGAACATGACGACTTCCAGTTCCTAGTGCTACTCGATTCATCTAGCGGTCGTCTACTTCCTCCCAAGAGGACTGGTCATACCCGGGAGACTGGTGAGCCCTAAAGCATATTAGCATTTATTCTTTACGGAAATTCACATACTGAGACTCACATCCATCAACTGGCTCGTTAACCGAGTTCTTGATGGCACATTTGTTTGCCTCACTAAAAGTCTGAGTCTTTAGTGGCGCACAGGTAGCGCCAAAGCAGCTTGCATCCATGGCCTTCTGCAGCGTATCGCCCTTCCAGCCGAACACGTAGTCCTGGCTTTATTAGATTGTTTCGATGAAGAATGGAAAGTGCGGAACTTACACCGTGTTGACCGTAACCCGTGCTTTATATTTATTCCCATTAGCGATCGAAGGCATAGGCAAGAAGGTTTCGAGGACACTCACGTATCGCCTTGGCTGAAAACGAACGGCTGTGACCCGTCTGCAGGCCATAGGGCCTTGTCATTGAATGCAGAGGTATCCCAGATTACCTCAAACATCAGCTGAGGAAGCTTGACGGGGTGAGTCGACGGGCATGCGCCACTGTTTTCGAAGGTACCCGAAGCTGGATAGCTAACGTGAGAAGTATGATCGGGGCTGTCGAGGGTCTTGCCGTCCCAGCAACTGCAATCACATCCAGTCAGCTATTGTTCTCGAAAAGAACTAGGAATAGAGTTCGTACGTAGGAAATCTGATG
Source organism: Herpotrichia juniperi (assembly GCA_014905255.1). Taxonomy (NCBI): domain Eukaryota; kingdom Fungi; phylum Ascomycota; class Dothideomycetes; order Pleosporales; family Melanommataceae; genus Herpotrichia; species Herpotrichia juniperi. The sequence continues at coordinate 414,992 of BLYF01000125.1, forward strand.
GTGGTTCTGATGCCACCGGGGCAAGCCTTCTTCGGCAGATCGATAGAGTCCACTTTGTTGTCCGAGCAAGGGGCTCCGGTATCTCCTCCAAAGTTCTTGGCGTTGTAGCATCGGAAGCAGATCCCGTTCCATTTGGTGATGCCGCCTTTGACTCTCAGAGCGGGGTCACCAGCGAGCATACGAAACCCCTACATAAACCGTCAGACCCTTTTCAACAAAATTTAGACACGGTTGGGACATACTGGCTTGAAAGCAGTGACTTTGGACTTGTCGTAAGCAGATGTATAGTAAACCGTCATACCGCCAACTTCGCCATCGTTCCCTCGGTTGGCAATCTGTGGAATGCGCTTGTAGGTTCCGTTACGGGCTTTGAAGTACATATTTGCGGTCCAGTAATCTAGATACAATGTCAATGAGATCATTATAAGGGTTGGAGAATTACAACTCCGGGCAACGCACTGCTTAGGTCTTCACTGAAGCTGCATGTTGTGCAGTTGGCAAGTTCTGAGACATCAGCTGAAGGGATGGCAGCGGCAAATGCATTCTAGTGAACGTGAGTCGATGTAATTGCTAAGGCAGAGATTTTGCGTACTCCTCCAACAACCTAAAATGAAGTCAGTATGCCTCAAGACTTTATGTAGTAGATTAGAGGCCAAACTCGTACCTGATGCACATGTGGCGACGGGTTCACTCCCGGATTGACAAGCCTTTTTGTCGAAATCAACATCTCAGAGCGATTCAAGGTTTCGAAGGCAACTTACGGATCAAGACGCTCAACCGTAATTGATGAACATCCGAACCTTAGCACTGAAGCCGCTTGGATGCTTTCTGTGAAGAGCGCGATGGTAGTGATCGATCTGAATAGCATTATGAATATGTGAGATTTGCTGCGTTAGAATAGTGAAGAAGTTCAAAAACGAGTGAAGCTTGTATATACCAACTGCACAGCATTACAAAAGCCGAATGAAGTCGGCAGCTAATTGAAGTGTGATGACATATATTTAACTGCCGGTAGTGTGTACACTTTGGATATTGAATGTTCAACCAGTAGGCGGTTGAAGCCTGGCGTACACTACAGGCTTTCATCACGGCGATATTAAGCTTTCGACCAGGTTCCACTAAATGCTTGTCTACCCACGGCTTCTTCATCTATGTTGATGGCAGATTAAGCCTGTGCTTCAATTGCCGAATCCGTCGATCGTATGGGTTTAGTTGGCCAATGAGAACAGACGTACAGCCGCAATCCTAAATGGGAGGAGATGTGGGCCAATTAGAGGGTGATGCTAAAGCAGACTTATTGATGAATTAGGACGGGGTCCCCACAACCACCACATGGAAGTTGAAAGTCGCCCCCAGAAGTGGCTTCACTCAAACGAAAAGATTGTGAGTATAGAATTGCGCGGTGGCAGTCTATGTCTAGTGATACTCTTCGTTGAGTCTTCACAACACTTACCGCACAGTTTTTCCGAATAGTAGTGTATTGTTCATATAGTCGCTACTTGCTTTTCATAAATTAGCGTGGAAGTTGCGTGAAGAAGAATAGTTGAAGTTAGGAGCTTGGGATGGGTCTGTAGATATAGTCTCTAAGATCTCATATTACCCCAAGCCACTATCTCTGCTCAGAACCTAAGCATCGATGGTGCATATCACCTTCCCCTTTGTCTTATTCTCCTCCAACAACCGATGCGCATCCTGAATCTGCTCCCAAGGCAACACCTTATCAATCAAAAGCTTGAACCTTCCATCATGGAATCTGGGAATAGCGTGCTCGACCAGCTGATCCCGCAGCTTTCCTTGGTACTCCTCGTCCCTACTTCTTAGGCTGCTTCCTGCAAAGGTGATCCTCTTCAAGATGAAAGGCGCGATGCTCACTCCCGCAGGCAGTTCGACGCCACCCATGAAGCCCAAGCAGACGATTGTCCCGTCCTTCGCAATCGCATCCAGATTCTGCGCAAAGTAGCCTGCGCCGATGAAGTCGACGATGATATCCACACCCTTCCCACCCGTCGCGTCCTTAACCTCCTTCACCCAGTCCTGACTCGTAGTATTAAACGCCTTCGTGGCTCCCAGCTCCTTAACGGCGAACTCGCACTTCTCGTCCTGCCTGGCGGTGGCAAACACAGCGGAAGCATTGTCAGCCGAAGAAAGCTGAATTCCCGCGATCGAGACGGAAGATGCGCCCGCATGCCAAAGTATACTCTTCCCGGGCACAAATTTGGCAATGTTATACATAGCTTGCGTAGCCGTAATCCACGTCTCCGGGATCCCTGCACACTGTACCCAGCTCAACTCCTTCGGCTTATGCACCAGCATATGCGTGCTCACCGCGATATACTCCGCATACGCACCACCATAGGCTAGCCCAAATACTTCATCTCCAACCTTGAAGCTCCGTTCAGGTTTGTCCCCCAAACTGTCGATTATTCCAGAGAACTCGACGCCGAGGGTCTTGGGCGCATGAGGGGGGACGGGATATTGGCCGAGGCGTTGGAGGAGGTCCATGCGGTTGAGGCCGAAGGCTTTGATCTTTACGATGGCTTGCGAGCCGGTAGCGGTAGGTTTGGGGATGGAGACGATGTGGAGGTTTTCGATGGGGCCCTTGCCATCTTTAATATCTGGGGGCTGTCAGAGAGAAAGGGTTCTCAATGATGAATAAATTTACTGACCGACTGCTCGCATTGTTTGCGCCATGTTTGATAGATGTAGTGGGGTATTGAAGGGTATGAGTGCTGTAATGTGAGGATTGAGGGAATTGAGGCGGAAGGGGTTGTCAAGTTATAGCAGTCCGGATATAGAGCAAGCGCGACGTATATGGGCCTCGATTCGGCATCTGAAGTCAGAAAGGTGGGTTGTCAGAAATGTTTTGTGATGACGCCGTTCGGTCGCATGCATGAGGCCGGCTGCCCCGCGGATGCTGACGGATCGGAGCTCCATCCCACCGCTGAGTAAGCTCGGCCCCTAATTCCCGGCCACCCCTGCTTTCCGGCCACCCTACAAAATCAACTACAACTCAGTAATTTACATTAGATAGTTGACATTTAAAACACATAGATTCAAAAGTTTTAGCAGCAGTATCCCTAGAAGCTTTTTCTGCAGCCTCTTCAGCACTCATTCTGCTACGTCGAGCTTGCTCAGCCTTTGATTGGCGAACAGCACCTATGATATTCTCTATATTAGCAAATTGTTCACCTGGGTTAATGTAAACACGCTTTCGAGGTATAGGAGGCCTAATAGCCTCTATTTTGTGTAGTAGGTGTCGATTCTCCTCCTCAAGAGCCGCAGCTCTAGTATTTGCAGCTGATAGAGCCTTGCCTGCTTTGCGTAGTACTATCTGAGTACTACGCGTGACGCCTTCTGATCGATAAAGCCGCTGCTGAGCGCGGTAGATGTCCTGGGCTTTCTGGGGCGTAGCGTCGAGAGGATCTATTAATAATTAAGGCTGCTGCTGGTGCTTAGGTGTAGATAGTAGCTGCTAAATCTGTAAAGAGCTTACTACTAATTAGCTCTATGTTAAATAGACAGATGCCTGCAGCTCGCTAGCGTGCTCGAATTACTCGCTTAGTGAGTGAGCCCTTTATCTCTTGCTGCGTAGTAGAATTGAACAAAGTATTCCTTCTTAACTAGTGCAGCATTACTGTATAATGCTAGGTCTCAAATCTGGTTTTGATAGCTTGACTTGACTACAGAGAATACTGCTAGATCAAGAGGCTGTAGGAGATGCGAGGAATGTGGTAGTAGGTAGAGAAGCCTGATCTAATTTAGCTTGCACAGCTATTAAAATTCAAGGCTAATATGGCTGCTATAACCGTCCAGGATAAGTAGCTGGTGCTAGCTACAAGGTAGAGCAGTTTCTAGCAGGAATATACTACGTAGCTATGCGGTACTAATAGCATTTGACGTCTAGCCGTTCTGTAAAGTAGTATAGAGTGAATTGGGTACTGCCTTAGCTGAGAACTAGGTGCTCTGTAGGTTCTTGCCTTTAAAGATAATAGCGCAGCGTAGTCTCTGGCTAGTAGCTGATACAAACTTAATTGTTGACACCTACTCGCGATTCTTAGGAGACTTAACGTTGGCCTTCTTTTTAGATAAGCTAGCGAGTACTCTAGTGTTTGTACAAACACCTAGAGCAGTACTAGTCTTATCTATATTGTACACAGCGTCTATAGGTATATTTAGCCGCTGTCGAGTGCGCTTAAAGCGCTCTAGGAACTCGCGCACCTGCTTAGGTATAGCAGCCTTAGCTCTCTAAGCATTAATCTTCTTGCTAACTATAGATGCAATGCGTGGATTCCTTTTGATAAAGCGTAGTAGCTATCTATTGCTAAGAGGATTCTAGTCGCTATTTATACGTAGAATTACGGTAGCCATTTCTCGCGCTCTGGCGTGTGAGGGAGGACATGCGCGCCTGTCTTCTTTAAGTATCCATTCTACTATAAATTTCTCTTGTTTAGGGCTTAGCCGCTGCTCGTGTTGATGGCTAGTGGTTATATTTGTTGCGCCCTTTAGTCGATCCTGTAGCGTAGATCAAGGGATTCCGTACGCTTTAGCAGCAGCCTTCTGGCTGGTATAAATACCTGCTTTCAGGTCGCTGATAGCTTGCTCGATTGCAGTCTCTCTGGGATCCATAGTAAATAGGTGGTGTGGTGAGAAATCGCGATAGTTTGCATGGTGGCCGGATGTGGTGGGGGTGCCGTAAGCTAGGGGGTGCCGGAAGCCAGGTGGCCTAGCTTAGGCGTGGTACCGAAGTGCAACAATAGCTGGGAGACAATACGAGGAACCGGGAGGAGTATATGTAGAGCATGGAATGGAAAGAAGAAGTGAGAATTGAAGAGAGCAAGGAAACACTTATTTTATGTCAGGAGTGGAAAGAAGGCTACACTCCACATTGCGCCCTGCTTTTACTAATTGTAATTATACATGGCTGTCATTATACAGTGTCTTTTCGTAAGGACGGTCTCTTGACCTCCTGCTACTTTCCCATTCGTTTCGCATCTTATTTGTTAAGCCGGTTCGCCTTGTCAAGTGCTGTCTGCGTAACATTGAGACCCAAGATATTCGAATCTAGGTACACCTTGTTCTGGCTCTGCATCAAGATCTGTGCGATGTTCCTCGCGTTCTCGAACTCCCTCAGATCAACGTACGACCTCGACTTCTTGATGGCGTCACCGATGAGCTCGGCGGATCGTGCCTCACCCTGTGCGCGGACAACTGTAGCTTGCTTCTCCTGGCGCGCCTTGTCGACGACGAAGGCAGCGCGCTGTGCTTCCTGCTGGGCAACCTGCTTGGCTTCGACAGCTGCGGTGAACTCGGGGGAGAATGCGAGGTGCTGGGGGAGTTAGCAGACTATATAGTCAGAGGAATTCAGCTTTCATACTGTCAGCGAAACATCATCCAGCATGATGTTGAACCGCGCCGCTCTCCTAACCAGGTTGTCGCGTACGAGCCTGGATACGTTCTCACGCTGTGTGATGAGCTGCGAAGCATTGAACTGTGCGACGACGCTCTTCAGCACTTCGTTGACAATCGAAGGCAACACCCGCTCGTCGTAGTCGGTTCCAAGTGTGCGGTATATTTGCGGCAGGGCATCGACTCGGGGTCTTGACAAAACACGGCAGGTGATGTTGACCATCTGCAGGTCCTTTGTGCCGGTGAGAGAGGCGACATTTCTCGGCTTCGCACGCACGTCGTAGGTGATGGGCGTCTCGAACCAGGGAATGCGGAAATGGGTTCCTTCTGCGTAGATCTCCTTCTGCACGCCGCCTACTCGGGTGTACTTTATGGCGCGGTGGCCACCGTCCACTGCGGAGCTGTTAGCTGCCAGCTGCTCGAACTGTGACGGGTGGAATGCGGGGCCTCCATTGCGCAGCGCAGAAGGCACGAACCGTTGAACAGCGCATTGTTCGCTATGAAGATGCCGCCGCCGATGAGGACCAGGCCTGCGATGCCGCCGAATGTGCCCTTTGGCGGGCGACCTCCGCCTGCTCCGCCGAATCGCGCGGTCCGTCGTGTGAGCTCCGTCTGGAGTCGTCGCCAGGCTTCTTGGGGGTCCGGGGCGGACATTGCGGGGGAAAGTCTGCGGTGGGCGGTGGGCGTCGGGTGCTGGCTTGTTCGTGATGGCAATGGTTGATATTACTACAATACAATATGGTGTCGTCGACGAAAAGCACGTCCGTCGGCCAAAACTTTTCCAAAGCGCCGACGCAAGGGACGCCAAGCCGTTCAGAGCATTGCGACTTGCACCCGCACCCACTCGCACATGGCCAGTTGTGAAATGCTGTACCGAGTCCACCTCTGGTGTCGCAAGACTGCGGTCCCTCCCGATATCCACATTCATGTTTTCCTCTCGTTTCCACCGGCCTTCCCAAACCGCGATTGATGGAGGCTGTTCCATTTCCGGGCGCACGGTTCAAGCCACCAATCAATGCCCCGACAGTCGTCTCTACGAAAGGTGTCCAGAAGCTCGACATCACCCACATAGTTCGTGACTTGCCCGCAGGCGTGAGGCTTTCTTTCTTTCTCCGTTGCGCATATACATACATATACCCAATTGCTTCCAGGCTCTGAGATCGGCCTTTCTTTTTTGATAGTCGCGTGGCATCTTGATCTGGCGCGGGCAGCATAGCTATCAATATCTTGATCGCGCATTGCAGGTGAAGTAGGTACTGGCAGCCAACCTTCACTCACCCAGCAACCCTATCACACCCTGCGACCAACCACACAGTACAGCCATGTACATAGCCTCCCAAACCATGCGGACCATCGCCTGGTCTGCCCTGGCCCTGTCTGCCCAGGCGCAATACATAATCGACAACCTTAGTTTTGGCCACAAGGACGGACAAGCCATATCTCCCAACCTGCGCGGCATCCCCCACTTTTCTACCAATGGCGACGGCTACACCCCCGAGATCCTCTCTGACCGCGTCTTCCTCACCCCGCCATATCCAGGAAGCAAGCGCGGTTCACTGTGGAGCGAGGACCCTCTGCACCACACAGGAGACTGGACCGCAGAGCTGTCGTTTCGCGTGTCTGGAATGGAGCGGGGCGGCGGGAACTTGCAGATCTGGTACACAAAGGAATCGCAGAAGGACCAGGTGCCCAACTCGCTGTACACGGCACACAAGTTTGATGGGTTGGTGCTGGTGATAGACCAGTATGACGGCCGGGGAGGATCTGTGAGAGGTTTCTTGAATGATGGCACTGTCGATATCAAAGCACACCCCGACCCGGATACCCTGTCTTTCGGACAGTGCAACTATGCGTACCGGAACATGGGAAGGCTGAGCGAGGTTAAGCTGCACCAGGCGAATGGAGTCTTCGAGGTTACTGTGGACGGGCACTCGTGTTTCTTCACCGACAAGGTAAGTCTGGACAGTCATGTTCCAAGAAGACGTGCTAATGCCATGAATAGGTCAAGCTTCCAGAGGGCTACTACTTCGGCATCACAGCCTCCAGCGCTGAGAACCCGGACTCGTTCGAGATCCACAAATTCGTCGTGTCGACCACGAATTCCAATACGCGTGAGGAACCCAAGAAGCAGCATTTTAAAGAGAACTTCGGGCGGCCAAACCAGCAACAACAACAACAACAGCAGCAGCAGCAGCAGCAGCAGCAGCAGCAGGGTCAACAACAGCAACAAAAGCCCATGCACCCCAAAGGCAGCGTCGAAGAGACCCAACAGATGCTCCAGGATGTTCTTGCCGGCAGCATTAAATCCCAGCAAGACCAGTTCGCGGATCTCCACAACCGCATCCAAATCATTAACCATCGCGTGAACTCCATCTCTGATATGCTGGTGCGTATGGAAACCGAAAACACGCAACGCTTCAACCAGTTGATGGAGCGCATTGTGCCCATGGACGACCGCAGCGCCGCTATGCTCCGCAATGTGGAGAAGGTCGAAAGAATTAATATGGAAATCCAGCGGGATTTAGAGTCGAAGGACTTCAAGGATATGCTCAACCAGGTGCATAATGCTATTCAGAATAGTCACGCTGGGTTGAGCTCGAGTATGCCGGCGGCTATTGAGCAGAGTAAGTGATCGCTGTTTCCGACCGTTTCTGGTATAGGTTGCTAACCTCAAGTAGTTGTCGGATCTCACAAGCACAGTTTGACGACATTTCTGTTTATCGCTGTCGCGGTACAGGTTATGATCGTTGGAGCCTACATGGCTTACAAGAAGAGGAGGAACGGCGCGCCGAAGAAGTACCTATGAAGTGCTCACTCGATCAGTAACATCTCCACATCTCCACATCTACTTCCAGGTTTAGTATCGATGCGTTTCTGTGAGCAGATCAAGTACCCTATACTAACCCCACCTGATTTCATATTCTCGGTCCATCTGAGCGGACGCGAACGGCATTTCACGGAGTATGGGGCGCTGGGGTACATATATATGTAGAGAACCAGTTCTTTTCGTCTGCAACACGAAAAAGAAAAACAAACGTCCACAAAACTCGAGAGGAACTATGAGATGACGTTTTAATGCTGGTATGTCCGTGACATGAGACTGGCACATTTGAGACCTGTCAAGCACTTTCGACATGTTTCTCGACGTCTCGTGATCTGTCTCTCACCTCAGCCGTCAAACCTGTCTTCACATAAAAAGCACAATATCATTTCAACCCGTGCGAGATTCCCTTCTGATACAGACCAGCAATATGTCACTCCCACGCACAGTTTCCTTCTCCACTCCCTCACTGGTATCCTCCTCATCCTCTTACAACTTTCCGCCACTACGAGCACCCTCGTACCAGTACATCCCAGTATCACCAAGGCTTACTACTAATCAACTACGTCCTCCTCAAACAACGGTACCACCTGAGCATCTGCATATCCCACGACCGCCCACTCCACCACGTCGTTCCACCTACTCATCATCCTCAAGCACACTTTCCGAATCGGAGTCCCTAGACGTAGAAGTTTTGTACATCGAGCGCCGCCATATTCTAGAATGGTTGCTAGCCTCTGTACCTAGCCATCGCAGTGCATATGATCTCTCCACTCTCCACATCGATACCCTTCGCTGGGGCTTGGAATACATACGTTCTCGCATCAGTTCCCTCGTTGCACAGGACATAATGTTGTATCGACATTATAGGAGTTTGTTAAGGAATGAGAATGTAAGTAAGCCCTAGAAGGAACTTCGAACAGAGTTGGAGCACACATGGAAATACACTGGACGTTAAAGGTTCCAGAATGCTGCTAACACGTGTATCCATGACGTAGGCGACAGAAAGAGGGTTTGCGTACGCGGGATGGTCGTGGAGTCCACCACCGGACGAAGTCATATACAACCTAGACAGAGCAGATGTGCTTAGATTCCTATTCGTGGACGTAGGTGTGTACGACGAGGTCAACAAAAGTGTTAGGGGCTGGAGGAAGAGCATTGAACGTAGGAGGAACGAGATTGAGGGGGAAGTAGAGTGATTCAGAAGTTAGATTGACGTTGCAGGGAGGGGAGAGGAGGAAGTAGAAGTAGGGTAGAGGGACGAAGAGAGAATCTCGGGTAGATGTAGGTTGAGTTGATACCCTAGAATATGTCTGCAAAACTAGCCATGCAGTGCTTGGCAGCATTCTGAAGACCTGTACGGCCGTGTGGCTTTGCTCGAACCGATTGTGTTTTGACTAACTTAAATAGCCTTGTACTCATTCTTTATCACATTCGTGTCTATATTAGCCTAACGTTTGGTAAACAATTTTTTGGATAGATGTGGATTGAACTTCAAGTTCTGTAATAGTACCCAATGTTTCTACGTCCCGGGAGTGAAGAACCACTCCGGTGGTTGCCGAGAAGTCCGACCAAATCAAGCCACTGATTTCAGCCTAACGGGCTAAGACACCTTTTTGAGAACACCAATGGCTTTCAAGCACACACCGAGTAACTTCGTAGCAATCAAAGTCTTTAAAGTACTTCCATTTTCTATTCATTTCTTCTAAAATGTCCGAAAACTTTGGCCTCATGACGGACAAGCCCACGACACAAGGCAGATACGCAGAAGAACCAAAATTCGACGTACTCACGACGCCATTTTTCTCAAACGTGTGCGAAAGATTCCTTGAATCATCATGGCCAACTGCAGAAGATGACGTCGCGAGCAGTGCCCTTGATCCAAAAAGCCACAACCAGCAAAACGCCGCTGCCGCAGCAGAGATATACTCTACTCTTGAACCGGACCAAATAAGGCTTCTCAAACTACACAAGGGAACTGGACGTGTTCGGTGCTCGGTGCTGGTTGCTCATGAAGAGTCGGCGCCACAGTACGAAGCACTGTCTTATGTTTGGGGCTCTCAGGACAACCTTCAGTCTATTCGGCTCAACGATCGGGACTACCTAGTCACTCGAAATTTGTTCGAGATTCTGTTGAGATTACGGAGGCCAGACGACGACCGTATAGTCTGGATTGATGCTCTTGCGATCAACCAGTCAGACATGGCGGAACGAGCTGCAGAGGTTACCAAGATGTTGCGACGGTACTCGGGAGCTGCGAAAACCGTCGTGTGGCTCGACAAGCCTCGGGATTATCTACCCAGGAATGCGGCCGATCCACGTCTGAGTATTGCATCTGCCTTCAAATTCATCGCTGGGGCCAATGCTAAGCGACGCGAAGATATCGATAGCGACGAGTGGGTTCCAATCAAACAGGCCATAGAGGCAGTATTAGGCTCGACTTATTTCACAAGAGCTTGGGTTGTACAAGAACTTATGTACAGCAACGACGTGACGCTCCACTACAACTCTTTGTCTCTTGGAATGAGCAAGTTTTTGAGCATCGCGGAAATCAATGACCACGACACTGAGGCTAGCTTCTGTAGAAGCCTTGTCGTTGGCGACAAACGACTGGCCGTTCGGCCTGGATTTGGCCAAAGTAAGAAGTATTTGAGCATCCCGTCGTGGTTGGGGTGTTACATCCGGTATAGAGACTGTAGCAACCCCAGAGATTGTCTTTTTGCCTACTATGGCTGCTTTGCCCCAGAGGCGCGGAGATACATCAAGATTGACTATGCTAGGTCGGCACTAGAGATGTCTGTAGACATCACATGGGCATGGATAGCTTCCGAGAAAGACCTGGACTTCTTGCTCCAAGTTGGGTCTCGGGACCGCTGGTGGGCTGATCCCAACCCAGACCCATGCAGCATACCTTCCTGGCTACCGAGCTACTTTGGAAAAGAGAATAACTGTATCGGAACCGTGTTCGCAGGACCTAACAGACCTGGCGTTCGTAGGCCAACTAGGAACCCTTTTGTAGGGTTCGCTAAACACAGCAACGCTCTCTATGTTAAGGGTGTTCTGCTTGGAACAATTAACAGCATAGGCAAGCCGCGCGCGAACCCCATTGCCGAATGCGAGCCGTTCGACTCGTTTCTGATTGAACAGGTTCTCCAATGCGAAGGGTCGATAAGCGGGATTGATCGCGCTGTGAGAGACGTGCTGAGAATTTACTATTCGACGCCGGAGCTGTTCAAGAGACTGCAAAAGGATCAAGATGTCGTTGAAACATTGACGCTCGAGCTCGAGGCTATGGACAAAGCGGAGGGATTGAATGAGTCTAACAACAGACAACTCAGGACTGCAGAGGGGCTTTGCTCTTCAAGGGTGGCTTTCCGTTTCCACCAAGCGGCGGGTTCGCGGGCCATTCGACAGAGCACAATCGACATCCCCTTCGGGCTCGGAACTCCAGACGTGAGAACAGGCGATCCAGTGTATGCGATCATAGGATGCAGTTTAGCCCTTGTCTTGCGACGTGTTGGCTCCTACTTTCTGGTTATTGGACATTCTCGGGTGTTTGGGTTTTGGAATGGCATCTCATTGCAAGATTTCCCACAACTTGCCCCGTCAGCTGTCGTCGAGGAGATCATTCTTCGATAAGGGTACCTGGATCGAGATAGCAGTCTTCAACACTAGAAATTGGGTAACGGATATATCCATTTCAAGTCTTCTGTTAGACCTTAAATAATGCTATACTTTTATACACTTCCACCATGGTTGCTATTCACTTTCTTCATCGTACTAAAGCTATATATTAACTAGAGATTGCCAGATATCTTCTCAGATGAATATTGAAGTGTGGCGAGATTCATAATGTAGGATTGAATTCTTTAGTAGATAATTCAAGAAATTCAGCAGGATATAAGTACATAGATGGAAAGCTGTAGGCTCCGTATTCCCTATTATCTTGACTCCTTAAATACGCAATTTTTTTATCTCAAGTATGGGGAGGAAGCTGATTATAAGCTATGCGGCTCATAACGTTTATAATGAGTTTTTGGCCCAATCAGTCCAAAGGGAGTCACTACTCACACTCTTGCTATGCTCCTCAGATCATGCAGTAGAATCACACAAGCGAAAGCATGGGTCTCCTGATCCATGTAGCTTTGTCATCATATGGCTTACATGTGTCTAGCCAGCCACTTCTACACTTGTCTTCTTTTGATGTAACACCGAACGCGATCTGAATACTTCATACAGCCAAACATCATGGGAAATGCGCTCGTGACGCCAGGAGCTAGTTCCACCGGTTCAGATGATGATCACCCAACTTCTGGTGCCGCTCAAGGCTGTGGTGCTCAATCGTGGCCAACATTCCTGGGTGTGATGGCTCACGAGGATGAGATTTTCGAGTGCGATTGCGGTCCACCTGCTCAAGATCAAATTCTCTGTGCCGAATGCCAGGAATTGAATCTGAATAGCGAACCGGATGCTCCACTAGATAAATGGATTGACTTGCGAGCTGCACCCACAGCCATGGACCCGGATTGTACCTTCTGTCAACTTCTCGAATCATGTAGATTCGAACAAGATGTGACATGGAAACCGCAGCCGTTGAAGACACTCAAGATTCTCGCCACTAAAAACTCCACCATTCCCGCCACGCCGTGTCTTCGATATAAGGAGCCGCCTAACGATGAAAGCAAACTTTGTGCTCCTATTATCCTTCCAGTCCATAAAGGTCCTGGGCTCAGCGGCCGTCATATCGACATTAACGATGTGGATTTTAGTCTCATTGAAGACTGGTTGAAATGGTGTGGTGAACACCACCACGTATGCAACACTGCTCGCCCGACTTCTATTCCTGGCTTCAAGACGATTGATGTGGACACTATGGCCATTGTCCCTTTTGACGATCTCCGATCCGAGTACGTAACCCTCAGCTATGTATGGGGGTCGTTTGTAGATGGTCCTCTCGGACCGGGAGGGTTGCCCAATATATTACCGCAAGCTGTTTACGATGCCATTCATGTCACCAAAAGACTTGGACTGCGGTATCTATGGGTTGACAGGTACTGCATCGCGCAGGACAATCCCGACGTTAAGCGAGATCAAATCATGAGGATGGGTGAGATCTACTCAGAGTCCCATCTGACCATCATCGCAGCAGCCGGGCAGGACTCAGAATACGGGTTACCCGGCGTCTCACGACCACGAATCTCACAGCCATCTGCTCGTATCGGTCGACTTTGCTTGATTGCTCATACCAGCAAAGACGAAGAAATCCACAACTCTGTATGGAACTCGCGGGGTTGGACATTTCAGGAAGGCCTCTTAGCGAAACGGCGGCTCGTTTTCACCGACAGCCAATGCTATATGCAGTGTCAAGAAATCCACTATCACGAGGACATACGCTCTCCTCGTGGGTTTCGCCGCTCTAGGTCCAGTTATAACAATTTGTTCATGCCGGCTTTCACGTACCCGAAGCAGACATATGATAGAGTCCTGGCTAGTAAATGGATTAACGACTTCCTCAACCGCAACCTGTCTTTCGATCAGGACGCTATCGACTGCGTAGCGGCCCTCTTCCGGTCCAGTCCCAATCTCAAATTATTGTGCGGTCTCCCCATAGAGCAAGATAGACCAACGGTTTTAGACGCATTAGCCCGTGGCCTACTCTGGTACCATACCGCGGACCTTGTCCGCAGACCTTGTTTCCCTAGTTGGACGTGGGCAGGCTGGAAGCGCGCTCGCACAGATACACGGATTGTCAGCCGCCCCTTGAACGATGGATGGGTGGAGATCAGCCCTCGAGCAAACTTTCTTGCTTTTCCTAGAGGCGCTGAACGGAGCGTGGATGATTGTCTCATTCAGCGTGCTCAAGCTTATTTTTCGGACGGGACGGTGTTGGATTGGGATACCGCGAGTAAGGGTATACTGGAGAAGTCGAGGGTCAGCGTTTATCCAACATGCCTTGAAATTACTGGGTGGATATTTGATGCAGAGAAAGTGCTCATCCCATCATTGAAGGAGGACGGCACTACGAAGCGTGAGTGGGAGTTTTCCGCCCCCCCAGCACTGCTTTCGAACAAGACACAGAAGGACCCTGAGCGCTTGCGTCAGGCAATAACTAAGGAGACTTTTGTTGGAATGGTTCTCATGTCGAGGTTTCCTGGTTTGGAAACAAGAACGGCGTCAACGTCTGTGGTTAATCATCAGATCGGGTTTCTTGTATTAAGACACACGGAAGAGGGCTTCGAGCGCGTGGAGCGCTATGTACAAGCAGTTCCAGGCGCGACGGACACGAACATGACGTTGGACAGGACGACAGGAGATCTAAAGATCCCTGGGATGGAGGTTAGACGTGGGACTCTCCGGCTTATCTAGGACTGTCGGCTATGCTACCCTTTATTAGTATCCTAGGTACCATGAATTGCTTCCTACTTTGATTTATGCATTGGATAAGTCCTGGGCAACGTCAGGGCTCGTCAAAGGGTATTCCATCACAGATTGTTATGAAATTGGGCTTGATACTAGCGGAAAGGTCGGTCATCTCTAATGGAAATATTCGGGATGTGGAGACAACATACACATGCGGAACGTCTAGTTCATAGCGGAAATACCCCGCGTCTAACCGCAAAGCAACTGGCGTGCTGTGGGGTAAGCTTGCGCCAAGAGACGTTGCTTCCGTTCCTGGGAGCCGATGCAACGCGAACATAAAACAAAATAGAGCTTCCGAGGTAATTTCTTACCTTCCGCTTTCTTGTCCCAATTCTTTTTGCTTTGTGATAATCATCTTCTAGTTTCTTAGACACCATTGACACTCGGAGAACATCCTCCATAGCATAGCTCATAACTCAAACTTCGACGGCTCACAACTCACAATGCCGTCAATAGCCCACACGTTCCGGACTGCCTCGCATCTGTCGCGCAGCACCACAAAAGTACTTCCATTCTTCATCCAACCTCCTAGAACCCTATCTTACATATGTAGACTTATTTCAACCTCGCGCGCAGCTTCTCAACTACCCTCCGTCGCAATGAGATCAACAAAGTCTACTCCAGTCCCGAATCCGCCATTTCAGGCATGCAATCGAACTCAACGCTTCTCTGTGGCGGTTTCGGATTGTCGGGAGTCCCGGACACCCTGATTGCGCAAGTACAAGCTACGCCTAGCATAACTGGCCTAACAGCGGTATCGAACAACGCAGGCGTAGTCGGCGGTGGCCTCGGCCTACTACTTGAAAGCAAACAAGTCAAGAAAATGATCGCATCCTACGTCGGCGAAAACAAAGTCCTGGAACAAATGTATCTTACCGGCCAACTTGAACTCGAACTCACACCACAAGGCACATTGGCTGAACGGTGTCGGGCTGGTGGTGCTGGAATCCCCGCTTTCTACACGCCTGCCGCAATGGGCACTGTTGTGCAGACTGGCGAATTAGCTCTGAGGCATAATAGTGATGGCTCAGTAGCCCAGTACTCCACGCCCCGGGATGTGAAGGTGTTTGCGGGAAAGAGCTATGTCATGGAAGAAGCAATCAGGGGAGACTACGCTTTTATCAAAGCGTATAAGGCTGATCGATTGGGGAACGTGCAATTCCGCTTCAGCGCACAGAATTTCAATGGCGCGATGGCAAGAAACGCGACGACAACCATTGTAGAAGCTGAGCATATCGTCGAGGTGGGTGAGATTGAACCGAATGCTATCCACGTCCCTGGAATCTATGTCGATCGCGTGGTGCAGAGCACAGCAAAGAAGGGCATTGAAAAGATTGTGAACGCGAAGCCCGCCGAGCAAGACACAGCTGCCGCCGCATCGCTGGATAGCAAACGCGAACGAATCGTCCGCCGAGCTGCTAAAGAGTTCAAGAACGGGATGTATGCCAACTTGGGCATCGGCATGCCTATGCTTGCGCCTTCGTATGTCTCGCCAGACGTCGAAGTGCAGCTTCAATCTGAGAACGGCATCTTAGGTCTCGGCCCTTACCCACAGCCCGGAGAGGAGGACGCAGATCTTATTAACGCTGGCAAAGAGACTGTCACCCTCCTGCCTGGCGCATCGTGCTTCGGGTCCGAGGAGTCATTTGGGATGATTCGCGCTGGCAAGATTAACCTCACTATCTTGGGGGCGATGCAAGTATCAGCACGCGGTGACTTGGCTAACTGGATGTTGCCTGGCAAGGTCAAGGGCTTTGGAGGTGCCATGGATTTGGTCTCGAACCCAGCTAAGACTAAAGTTGTGGTGACAATGGAGCATACCGACAAGAAGGGTAGGCCAAAGATTTTGAAGCAGTGCGAGTTCCCGTTGACGGGTAGGGCGTGTGTTTCAAGGATTATTACAGACTTGGTAAGGCGATCCAGAGGTTGGGTTGAGATAATGCGGTATGGCTAACACGTATACAGTGCGTATTCGACGTCGACTTTACAAACGGCTTGACGCTCGTCGAGCTCGCAGACGGCGTTACAGCCGAGGAGGTGAAGAGCAAGACCGATGCGCCGTTCAAGGTTGCAGATGATGTGAAGCCGATGCTGTAATAGTCTTTCTCGATGCATTTTGTTCTTGTATATATCCCTGCATGGAAACTGTGTACCCAGCATACATTTAAGTCACGTGCAGATGGTGCGCTAGAAAAGCGTTGCAATGGAAAATTGCAGTCTATTCTTGTTACCATCATCTTCTCGTATATCTCGCCATTATTACCGTCATTTCCACCTCAGCTGCACCGGTCCTGTATGCTTCAGGTAGGTTAGAGGAATTCTACCGCTAGACAGAAGTGTCATACAGAACATGACGTTCAGCGCTTTTCACAGTTACAATTTTTTATGAAGATTCTACAGGATTACACAGGTTTGGAAAATTTTACGTCAGGATCACAGAGCCTGCCCTACGATGAACACTACCGAAGCTTTTATTGTTAACAATGGTTTGCCACGTCCCGCTCAGCCGCTATTCACTCCACCTGGCTCTAAGCTCTAAGCACCTAGTGACGAATCTCGTTCTTATTTCAGTTCTGTAGGGGTAATAGCAGTACTTTATCACACAGTAAGGTAGAGCACCCAACTAAGATGAGTTGGACTGAGAGCGTTATATAATGTAGTCGCTTTTGGCGTAACTATTCGCAGTCTAGCTCTAATAAATTGAGGATTTGAAATTCCTTCGCACTCTCGGGCCGTGTCTACTCTACAATCTATACCTAAACTTCCTGTTTTCATGATCCGTCAAATCTAAGAACTCTTCGTTCCTTACATGTCCTGCTTCTACCACTCTGTCTCTCCTCTTGTTCTCCCAGATATAGTATGCCCTCAACACCATTGCCATCACGGCTGCGAAAGCACACGTGACAATGATAGTGATCTTTGCTGGTGTAAAGTTGGGCGCATCAGCTTGCCGGAACGTCAAAGGGCCTATGATATTTCCGAGGCAGAACGACATGAGGAGGATGGCGTTCATGGTGACTTTCTTCGTGTGTCCAGCAATGTTGGCTGCAACCCAGGAGTAGAGAAGGGGAAGACTGGCACCGATGCAATTGGTGAGATAGATTCCTATTAGCTTGCCTACTTTGCTCTCACCAGGTAGAAACGCCATCAGGGCGCCGCCGATAGCACCGGGAATAAGCAGTGTTACGACATTTAGACCGCGCTGGTCGAAGCGGCCAGCGAGATATGTTGCGATGAGAATGGAAATAACGCTGACGGCGCCGGAAGGAAGTTGTAGTAATGCCGTGGTTTTAGGTGCAAAGCCGAAGGACTTTATGAGCGTGGCTTGGTAGGAGGATACCGCACCGTTCGGGACGTTGGATGATAGGGTGATGAGGGAGAGCATCCAGGTTTGCGGGTCTTTGAAACATTCGACAACCTGGTGCCACTTGAATTGGGTATTTTCGATGCCTGAGAGCCTTAGTGATGTACGTTTTAGGGGGGGATTCTCAGGTACCAGTTTGATTCTCGCGTAGGCGCTCAATGGCCCAAACCTTTTCGCAAGGGCTGAGGCGTGACGACATTGGGCTATCGGGGAGGATAAAGATGACTAAACACGTTAGCATGAGAATGTGCAAGGCCTCGAAGAAGACTTGCCTGTGATCCCAACTGCAACGGTAATAAGACCAACCACAAGAAACATGATTTGCCAGCTCGTGAAGGTCGGACTGTAATAGTGTTGAAAGCCGAAAGATATCAATGAGCCTATCATCGTCCCTGTTCCCACGCCCAGATACCAGATCCCAGTTCGTAACGGCTGTTCCTTCTTCTTGTACCACATGGACGTGATCAAGATCAAGCTCGGTGCAACGGCTGATTCGAAGCAGCCCAGGAGAATGCGAGTTGCTACAAGGGCGCCGTAGTTCTTGCACACACATGTTACTGCGGTCACTAATCCCCAGAGAGTGACGGCGGTGCCGAGATATTTAGCAGTCGGAAGACGCTGCATGCCATACCCATGTGGAAACTCCAGCGCTAGATACGAGACGTAGAAGAATAGGGCCAGGTTTGAAAATTGTGCCGTGGTGATGTTGGCGTCGTTGTAGAGGCCCATGACTGCTGCATAGTTGACTAGGACTCGTCAATAAGTAGACTCTCAACGCGCGAGATTCTGGGCCTACCCAAGGTCTTGTCAAGATACTGCAAACAGTAACATGACCACATCAATGGCATGATCGTCCAATCGATCTTGCGAATAAGCCTCTTCTCGTCCTCTGGTGTCAGCTCGCCCACGTCATGTTGATTCTTAAGGAAGCGGAGTGCTTCGTCACCGTCCTTAGATGTTTTTTCGACGAATGCGACGCTGCCTATCTCTACGTCTGCATGTGGCGATGGTGATGAGTCTCTGGATTTCGAGTCACGAACCGTGTCCTTTTCTGGCATCCTCATTTTAGCAAATTCGTGAATAGGCGGGTGAACGGTGGGATCATTCTCAGCACATTACGCGATACTGCATGGTATGTATATTCCACACAATTCCATCTCACAAACTGCCGCCCTTCGCGTCAATGCCGAAATCGACGGCAAGACTGCCTCCCATGACAAGCGGATCCACAGTCTCTTATCATGAACCCTGGCTAAACTCGCTTGACCCCAGATCCTTCGGCCCAACGAACGTGGTGTACAGCGGGATCTATCTTCCGTCAAGTAGCCCAAGGGTTTGGATACGGGAAGAATGTTGATGATTCGTTCGCATGGTGATGTCGGTGGCAGAGAAACCAAAGATAGGCTCACGATCGATGACGTCTATCGTTCGGCTCAGGGCCACTAACCTTCTTTAGGAAGGACGGTAGATTGGTTTCATCAAGTCCTCACTACGTCGTCCCTGAGTACCTTTGGTAGTTGACTTGAAGATATTTCGGGAATAAATACCCGAACCCTGACGGTTGGGAAAGCCGTTCTCAGGTATCGCATGTTACCGTACCAATGTCAATTGATTATGGGTTCGTCGTTCCGTGATATTGATATAGTTGATAACAAACTGTTGATAGAACTTGTTGTATGCGAACCCTCGGATGTTGCGGACAGTTCAAGCTGTCACGTGTACCAATAGGTTGGTACTACACGCTAGCACTATTGTAGCTAGTCTATATAGGCCTTCAGCGT
>BLYF01000125.1:453227-491877 GCA_014905255.1 Herpotrichia juniperi
TACATTAAAGGTAAATCTTGACTTAATTAATAGCATAGGGTTCAAATTACAAGCTACTACAACAACTAGTTAGCTATACGCTGCTTTAGACTGTTAAACAACAGCATAAGGTTTAACTTACAAGCTTTACTACAACAATTAGTTAGCTGTACGCTTCTTTAAACTATTAAGTAACAATATAGAGTCTACTTACAACATCTATTAATACATACTAGTTGGCAGTTTCACTTGTTAGTCTGTTGAAAGCGTAATATCTCCTTATAAAGAAGAGGACGAAAAATTATCCGGCCTATGAGTAACCACAGAAGATGTAAGGGGAACAACCTCGTCCGCTCGGTCGACCTGTGTCTCACCCAGGGTCTTGCAGACGGGACGAAAGAAAGAAAGGTGCGGATGAAGCGAAGGGTTGAGGAGATGTCAAAATGGGCAAGAACTTATAGTGCGAAAAAAAAAAGGATTAAGATATGGTGAGAAGAGAAGAATGCGAGAAACGGGAGACGTAGGGGGAAGACTGAGAAGCGACAGGGGACTACTTGACCTAGTAGCTGGCTCGCCGAGGAACTAGAGGAAGGTGTGAGAGGACGGTAATCGGATGTCTCTTGCTGTAATACCGGGAGATAAGGAAGAGAAGGACAGAAAAACGAAAGCAGTCGAAGAATGAAGAGAAAAGGATGGAAAGCGATGATAAAATGCTCAATGTCGAAATATTCTCCTCGACGAACTAGACAAAGGTGCCAGGAGAGCAGTAGTGCGATATGTGTTGCCATGCGCTCAAAACTAGATGCTCCTTCTTCGCAGCCAACTGTGACGCAACCACCACCCATTGCTGCGCTCCGGAGAAGCGAATTATAGAAGTTTAGGGGATTGTAATTTGTTGTGGCAGAGCTCGGATACTCGGAAGGGGTTCCTTGACGTTAGTTCTCATGGCGGTCAAGATGTGACAAGATTCGAAGAGCTCTCCAGATGCTTCGAGCTGTACGAAGCTGCTATTGAGTACATCCGATGGATTGAGAGTCTCGTCGCTTGCAGATGACTGATAGGTTACCTAGAGATGAAAAGCACTCAAGGTCGTGCACATGTTCGCCGCTAGATTGTATTCTTCTTCTTCATTCTCTCTGAGTGTGATTCTAGCATCATCTACAAGGCTCAGCATCAGCTATGCTCATTCTGTGACCAGAAATTCGAGGATTATGACTCGTAGTAGCGCCCAAGAATTATGGTAATGCTCGCTTCTTGGCCGCCTCGAATATGTCATAGCGTCCCTATATCTCCGATGGCGAAGGTGAATACTGAGACAGAAAATGAGTGCGTCTGCGTTTCTTGTGTAAAAGGAGGAGTGTACAAGAACTAGCTACATCTAAATTGCATGTTAAGCTACTAGCGTCTTAACTAACCTTAAGTAACCAGTTTAGCAAACGCTACAACTATAGCTACAACTGTTATTGATAGTTTTTTCCTAAATCAAGAGCATTTTATCTTATACGTGCTTAAGTTATAACATATTGTTTATAAAAAATTAGAGTTGTTAACAAGCTCTACTAAATTAACATAGACCCTAAGAGAATTTTCTTTTGGTTTCTATAATTATCTTGGGAGTTTGCAGGAGATTATTCTAGGCCTGAGATATAACGTAACATAAACTAGAGAATAAGATCTGAAAAAATCGGCTGCCCGAGGATAGATACCGAGTGATGGACGGAATCGGATTGGCGTTATGCATCCGTGCCGACTTCTTGCCCGTTTGCAGGCTATCATGGACGCGAACAATACTAGCGGACATCTAGATTTGTGTTTGAACTAATCTATAACGTGCTAGCATTTATGCTCTTAGGAGATGTATATTCTCTCTATATAGGCTTTTGGGGCCAATAAAAATATAGCTAATGATGTGATCGCATCATGCTGTTTGTGTCGCTGGCACAAAGTTGCGGTTCTAGTAGAGTAAGGAGGATTTTTAAGGAGTTGTATCCAAATGGGACGCAACGACAGCTTGGGGGCGCTTTGGAGGCAGAACCGCTATTGCAGTTGCTCAGGCGGCAACTGCATCCTCCCGGGTTTGTACTGTACCTCTCTACTTTGACCGAATGGGGCTGACATTACTCTCCCTAGACTTCGAATTATTCTCAGCCAATACTTTGTCATAATTAATCCGATATTGGCTGGTGATCCGAAGGAACTAGATCTAAGCAATGTCGTGATCAGAGTGGGTACCGATTCCGATGATGGAATGTAGATATTCCTGCCGTGTCCGAAGGAGTTGGGCAACTGCATGTTACGGCTTGGCATGTATGACCGGAACGGCTGCAACAATGCTTCCGTGCCACATTGACCAGTCTGAACCTGCTCGCCTATTCATTTTATTCGTTTACAAATCCAAGCCTGGGCATGACCTCTACGTTTGATCACTAATTATACTAACTTGTGTCAAGGCTCATACGTCTTTCCAAATTGGCCTTCGTTACTGCCTTGGCAACAGGGACATCTTTTCACAGTTGCTGAATATCGTGAGTATTGAGCAAGTATATTAATCATGCGTAATTAGCATCTCACTAAGCATTTGTAATCCATCTTGAAGTTTTCTGGAAAGCGGGCTTTTGAATATATAAGAGCCCAGAGCGTTGCATCTATAGTTCCAATCTTCGGTAGCACCTATTACTTTGCATTCTTCAGAAATACATTCTCCAAGATGGTCCAAATACTTCACCATATGACCCGCCTCATTGCAGGTGTCACCGTTCCAAACACTCCATTGATCAATGCCTCCATTGTGCTTGCTCAGGACAACCTCCCAACAAATGGCTTCAACCACGTCATGCGAGCCTGGCTTAACGGCCAAGCCATCATCAACCACCTTCCACTCGACAACCGTTCGATAATTGATGTCGAGGCCTTTGGCGTTGCTACCATTCTACATGATCTTGGATGGTACGTCCCGATTCTCCTTCCAGGACCTCCTCATTCAGTCATCTCTATTTCATTACATACTGATGAGTATAGGGCATTCAATACCAGCTTCGTGTCAAACGACAAATGGTTCGAAGTTGATGGCGCGCAGGCAGCGAGAGACTTTATACGCAACGTTGGCGGGAGCGGATGGGATGAGCACCGATTACAGCTCGTCTGGGATGCCATAGCCCTGCACACCAATCCGGATATCGCGAAGTTCAAACAGCTCGAAGTAGCGTTTACAAGTGCGGGAACCTTTTCGGAGATAGTAGGCCCAGAGCTTGCGAAGCAACAATTTGTACACAATTTCCTCTCCCTTATCTTGAATCATCATCATTATGCTAGATCTAACGAAACTTTAGGGTGACCTAATTACTGTAACTCAAACGGAATGGGAAACCATTCTAGAGGCATTTCCAAGAACAAATTTCAAAGACTACTTCATTGGAACTTTGGCCCATTTGTGTCAGCTTAAGCCACAGACTACGTATGAAAACTCCCTGGCAGGTTTTGGAGAGAAGTACGTACCGGGGTATAATAGGACGGGGCATCGGTTGGTTGATCTTATCGACGCGGTGCTGACTGATGGGTCAGAAGTGTGAATAAGAAGATGCACTCAACTTGCTAAAGTGCACATTTAGTGTCAATCTCAAGCTTTGCCAAGTCTTATCTCTTTATTATGTTGGCCTACAACTCTACAGTGTGTAGCTACTTAATATTAGCTAGTGTTTGTTCCGCATAGGCATCCAACTATGTATTTCTTACTTAGACTTCACTTTAATTACGCGGAACTTTATTTGTACATCCTCAAGCAAGAAAAAACTTTCGCCCCTAGCAAGTATCCTTCACGTTACTGAATTATTATAACTTACTACTACCAGAACATAGTTGATAGTTTGACGGGAAGTCTTCTTCCCCGTTATCTTACTTTCTTTTTTCAGAAGAAGTGGATCCTACTTTCAAACTTTAAGTTCGTCCGTCTGCCTGACACCGTCAAATCTTGAATGAACTGCGCCGCATTGGCTGCAGCTCTCGCTTATTTCAGGGTCTTAACCTACATGTTTATTTCAACCAAGCTTCGCCGCACAGCTGAGTTTCTAGAATCCCACTCTTGCACTAACTACTTGAAATAATGCCAAAATCTCATCAGGAAACTAGTCCGGGGACATGTAGCTCGTTAATTTTCTTGGCGTCGACGTGGGATCGTCTGCGGAGGCACCGAGACACTTACCTGTTGTTTTTTCATGCAAATTAAAGCTGCAAGTGAGATGCAGGTTAGCTTTGCAGGGAAGAGAATATATTGCGCTGTAACAAGGGCAGAAATCCGAGCATGTCGACCTTCACCCCAACAGCTGTCAGGTTAAAGTTTCCTTATCAGCATCTCTGTTTAGTACCTGCTTTTGTCCTAGTCATGGGCGGACAAAACACTAGTAAATGAGGGGCTACAGAGTAATAAAGGTTCAAAGGGGGAAAGGGTGATTGATATGCTTCTCTGAGTCCATCCCAATCTCGATTTACTCTGCTTCTGAACCTGGCTTGTTTTTAATCGACTGCTTCTATCCCTAGCTCAGTCATTGGGGATGATTATGGTTAGTCGTTGATAGGACCCTGTCGAAGTGTCAATTTTTGAGCCACATTTATATCGTTCACCTTTATATATGCAGTGTGGGAAGAACTTTCATCTCCAGCTTGTTTAACTTTGTTGCTCTTCATTATCTATCTCACTTTCTGTAAGAAGCTCGTCAAAGTGTCAAGCACTGAGGCAATTTTGCATCCCTGCAACCAATATGCTCGGCCTACAAATCCGAATGGCCTGCTGGCCGCTCCTGCGCCGACAGGAAGATAGCTACCTTATGTGCACACAAGGACTCATCTCTCTCTTTTGGTAAGTCATTTGGGACAATTCTTCCAGTCTAGAATCTGTCCAACTGCTTTATACAACGGGAACTCCAGGGAGAAGCATGTAGGCAAAGCTTTGAAGGCTTAAGGGAGACTAGATCAGTGCTGCCATTCTTGGGTTTTGGCCTTAATGAACAAAAAGAAGATTCTCCTCAATCATTGGCAGCATACTCTGAAGTCAGATTTGTACTCAATTCTTGTCTTAGCATTAGTTTTGAATACACGTTGAAAGACACACGCTGACATCTACAAAACAGGCAATACATATGCTACCGATGTTGCGGCAGTAGGTGTAGCTACTGGCATCTGCACCTTTGACAAATTCGTCAAGCACGTCGGAGAGGGACAATCATATCGAGGCTAGTACAATAAAGACAAGAGTTCGATAGTCAGCCCCAATTTCGACGATATGCTCGAAAAGTTCAAAATTGCCGCCCTCGGCCAACCCCAACATGCATCTTTTGCTGTCGATCCCTCAAAACTGCTACCGAAAATCACCTTTAATAACCCGGCCCGAGTTCCATATCCGGTACGTTTCATAGGGTGAAATTCTCTATTGAGTCTCGTCTTCAAACTCCAAAACTCCAAGCTACTACATATCATAAATTGTCTCATTCCATAACACATTTAAGAGATAAATACTGACTTACTGACTCTCTACACTGGTTGATCATCACCCCAATCAAAAACGCGATTCAAGACGCCCGAACAACATCTAATACTGACGGTAAGAACACTGCTCTCATTGCCACGGAAGTGGCGAATTCGAAAGCCTATACAGAAATCGTCCATGAGCTGCGAAGAGCAGACACCGGATTGTAAGCCAACCGTGTTATCCGTTCCCTTCTGGTAGGGACACCCTTCAAGTTTGTCGAACTCCCGTCTGTCTCAATCAAAAAGCCAGACGGAAAGAATCTGAGATACAGTTTTGACCACATCGTTGATATGGAGTGAATGCTCTCCGGGGTATCTGCTACTTCGAAGCAACGCAACGAGTTTTCAGCGGCAGTAGCAGCCGAATAAGACGATGTCGCGTTTGAGTAACACAACAACGTGATTGAATCGTTCAAGGCCGCAACTGAGAGGTTGTCAGCTAATATAGATGCTTGCAATCCCGTGGAGAAGCGGGATATTCTATGGTCTGGCGATGCGGTAATGGGAACCTCGGGCCTTATTAAGATGAGGGACGAAGGCGTTGAGTGGAAAAGCGATGACCCGAACCAGCGCCACCTCAAGGGTCTGAGGGTCATGTTCAAGGCCATTCATTTAAGGGCCGTTGGATCTATGAGCAGAAGCTTGTTCAATTAATAGGTCTGATGGGGATGAGATTTTCTGTTCCTTCATGCTTGCGTTGTATGAGAGAATAGGCGAGCTTTGTAACTTAATGTATAGTTAACGGAGAAGGGTTGGAATTTTCATGCGCTTTCGGAGGCCGTACCTGCGCTTCTAGGGCTCTCATGACCCTCCACATCCACGTCCTGATCCTCGTCCATGTCATCCTCATCCATGCTAGACATGATCCTCATCTTTTGTCGACGATAATGTTCCTTCCAGTTCACAACCGGAGGTCCCATTTCCTCTTCAGTATCATTGCTACTTGCTGCCGACGCCGAAATTCATCTAGATTACACTCATGGGTAGCCTAGTCTTTTTGAACAACATGTCATTTATCCTATCCACCTCAGCCTTCTCATCTGCCGTTAGAACACTCCTCCAGGCCGTATAAACGGGATCAGGCTTGCTCATTCGGACATATGTGTCTTCCGCCGTTAAGCTTAGAGGGACTCGTAAAAACCCATATCCCTTCAGTCGCTCCTGGTTCCGAATTGCAAATCATAGACGGCGAAAGGGCGTGAATTGGATATGCTGCAACGGTGAATGAAATTATTTAGGGTGCTGATCGAGATAGTTATAGGTGTCGCCAATTAATTGGTGAAAGAAATACCACATTGGAGAGTCGACACAATCATCCAGATCGTCAAAGTTTCAGTTATTCCCGCTTGCTGGCATATGAATTGCCGCCCAGTCGATTTGAGCTGCTGGTATATCGGCTCGCTAATCACTTCTCTGGCTTCTCGCAAGAAGTCTGCGGCGGATTCTATGACCTCATACTCAAAGAGGATATACGCGTCACTAAGACGAGGCCCTGCGTCATTGATCAAGTGGTAAACCAAGC
This sequence comes from Herpotrichia juniperi, assembly GCA_014905255.1. Taxonomy (NCBI): domain Eukaryota; kingdom Fungi; phylum Ascomycota; class Dothideomycetes; order Pleosporales; family Melanommataceae; genus Herpotrichia; species Herpotrichia juniperi. The sequence goes on from BLYF01000125.1 coordinate 460,249, forward strand.
CTTCTTCGGCCGATTACATAGGGCCGACATCGTACAGCTGATCCAGGTTCATATTGCGAATTCGGGAGATATCATTCTCCGTCCAAGTTATGCATACTGTCCTAACAGAATTTTGGAACTCATGAAAAAGTCGTATTCACCAAAGGGCTCGGATCGCACGTTGCTGCTCAAGCCAGGGGGGCCTCCAATGTCTTTTACAGAGTAAGGAATCACAGCTGGATTGAGTTGCCACGGTTCTTCATAACCCTTATCGTTCAAATTATTCTTAGCGTCGTATCAGAAGGTTTCGTCAACGAGATGCGAGGGTCTGAGAGCCTTGAATCGGTCAAGATAATATCTTAGACAGTCTATGGTAAGACGGTGGATCTTTTGGTCAGTAGTAAGAACTTCGCGAGGAGCAGCCGTAGACGTATTACGTGGTAACCGCGACGGGGGATGGTTCTATCGTGAGGGTTTATAACGGTATGAGGTTGTCTCATGCGCAACAAGGTCTTTGAAGCTGATCAAATTGTGGACATAGACTGGAAGGGTAGTAGAGCGGAGGAGCGCAACAATCCGTATAAGAGCACAGGTATACTCGTGAGTATTGATGTCAGTAGACAGGATTGTTTCAAAAATCTCAACACCTCAGGTCAAAAAGACAAGCCGCAGCTGGTGATGATACTGAGGATGGCCCGTTTCGAGGCTTCGGACTGCAGAAATCAAGTCTGGATGGGTAAGCGGGCATTTCGCTGTGCCTCTCATCCCACCTTCCTATTCGGGATACTCCCAGATGTTTCTTGCTTTTTGTCCAGAGCAACCTCCTTCAATAACTTATTTACTCGCCAAGATTTACGCATTTGCCTTTATTTAATAGATTACCTTACTTTATGTTTATTTTTATTGAAGTGAAATAAGATGGAACGCAACGGACTTTTATAATCAAAAGAGATAATATTAAAAAGCATACTAGTATTAAGATCAAAAATAGTGACAAGATAGTACGACTTGAATATACTATATTACTAGTATGCAAAAAATTCTTAACCGCAAAGTATCTTGACACTGAAAAACTCGCAGACTGTTGTAATGTTTCAAGCACAAATAATGATTAGACAACAGTGACTGACTCCATCCTTCTAAACCTCGTCCACCGTGCCACCTCATCATTTCCATAGCAAGAGAAAGTGCCCACTCGAGTATAGCTCTTTTCCAAATCTACGCCTTCACATTGCTTTAAAACTAGCCCGCTGCAAGAGGCTCTCGGCTCAGACTTGAATGGATTGTAGGGTATCGACTGTTGTGCAGAATTTAGAGGAGTCCAATTGGTGAAGAATAGAAGCAGCTCAGCCGTAGTTGCCAACCCGGGCAAGTCATTCGGCACGTCTGGTAGGAACATCACCGTTATAGTGGGCCAATCTAAGCCTACTCCACCTGAACCGCGAGCAAATAACAGATTTCCCTGCTCGAAGGTCTTTTCGGGCCATTCAATCGTCGGGGTTTGGAGAACCACAGAAGCTACAAAACCTTGAAGCATGAGAGAGGCGGAAACAGGGGGACCGAAAGGGCTTTGAGGATCAGGGACGCAATTTACAGACTGCACTGAGAAGTCATAAGCATCAGCAGCAGGCCAATGTGTCTCTCCTTTGTTCTGCTTGAACTGCAATTTTCCGTCCAGCCCGAAGAAATCTGGGCCGCCGCCAAACGTAATGGGGCCCACGATTGACGCCCACGACCAGGACGGAGCATAATATTTGTTTCGACGCTTCGAGGTTTGAAACTCACGAAACTTGTTCCCGATAGCTACTCGGCCTGTCCTAATATACGCGTAATCTGGCTTCCACATGAGATAACCTTTGAGATTACTTCTCCACATGCCGCAGATGTAATCGCTGGATGCAGTCAAGGACATGCGTTTTGCTAGCCCGGATAGTGCATAGAGGGCATCCGTATCCTTTGTAAGCGTGCGGCGCGAGAACTCCTGGATTACATTGGCCCACAGCCACTGTTGCTTAGATGCAGAAGAGTCTAAATTTTGCTGTAGAGCATCTGTTTGCAGCACATTTAGGAGTCGAGCCTTGAAGTTGAACTCTCGATCCGGCTCTGTGGGCAGAATCTGACACTCGCACGCAATGTTTTCATTGCACTCCCAGCCCATTTCCGAAGTGCCGAAGTGCAGTGTTCGTGGAGCCAGGAGTCTCTCTTGCAACGTCCATCCTCGGTCGTTGAGAGGACTGTGGATATTTCGATTCCGAGTATCGTATAGTCTGTGGCAGATTTCGTCTTGGTTCTCGTCTCGCGTGTTTGTAAGCCGAAAGTGCGCTTGCGATGGTCTGCCACCAGGTCCCATACAATCTACGGAAAAACTCGTAACGGCTTTGTCAGCCCCAGTCCCAAAGCAGCCGCCATGGCAATTGTCGGAGCCGTCGGCGGCGATCATCACGTAACAATTGGCGTAGACTTCGTTCATTTTTGCTGCCTCCTTTTCCCAATCCTCTGCGTCGTTCTGGAGGATGCACAGAGAGTCAATCCAGAGGTACCGAACACCAAGGTCTCGCGTAATAGTGACAGCGTCTCTAAAGGTTTTGGGCAGGTCTTTGAGAGGCATTGCCTGACAACGCTGTTCCAAAGTGTCTGTGGTCGTTGTGATGGGAGAGCCGCCTCCCCAGCAGTGGCTGAGGGCGACGTACTTTGCTTCTTCTCCCTTGGTGATGTAAAGTCGAGGTTCCGAGCCGGATATCCCAATGTCGATCACCCTAGATGGCAAGGGAGCCACTAGATGGAAGCAATGCCGATGATTCACTATACAGTCATCGAGGAGTTTGCGTGCGATGTTTTGTTGTTGTGTAGACCAAGTAGTTCCAGGCACTTCTCGAGAAGCGCCAATGAGTGGGTAGTTGACCGGAAATCCAGGTTTGCAGTACAGCTCCATTCGCACTAACGCTTTTGTACCATCATAGGCAACAAACAGCGGACCACCCTTGACCGCTGAAATGAGGACGAGGGATTGTTTTGCACCAGAGACCTTGCGCTCCAGGAAATTGTCATAAGCTAGAGACATACGGTCAAGACATTTTTTCAGCAAGCTGCAACCAGAGCAACTCTGTGAGACCGCCCACGCAAGAGACTCGGATTTTACAACATGTACCACTCCTACGTTTGGAGGCACACCTCTTCGAAAGTTGAGATCATGGCAAATCGTGCACGATGATGGAAGACCTCCCGGTGTTGGGTTGGCGACGTAATTCCTATGTACGCTCAGAGCAATATCCGTACCGATGGTATATGCTATTGCACCCTCGGCTAGGATAAGGTCATTAGGCCCCGAACTGGCCGCATAAGATCCCGCGGCCGGATTGGATCGCGTCTGATATGCTTGCTGCAGAAGTCGTATGGTGTTTTGATGTCCTCCATCTGTTGCCCATTTAACGGCTGTTCCCCAGACTACATCTTCCATGTTCGGGACTACTGCATGTTTTAGCAAATAGACCAACACTTTGTCTTGGCCAAATTTGGCCGCTACTAAGAATGCCCCCACCGTTCCTCTGTTATCGAGAATCTTTCCATAGCCCTTCACTATCATTAGTGATGTAATTTCCAGCTTGCCCGCAGAGGCGGCACATGACAAGGCTCTCGCTTTCTGCTCTGGGGACATGAAAGCTTCGCCTTTCTCCACGAGTATCTCGGCGGTTGTTAATTTCCCTTTATAGGCCGCCTCACACAGCGCTGTCTCTTTCATCTTGTTCTCTGCGCAAGGATCGGCGCCCTTCCGGAGTAGAAGATCAACCATTTGGAACCTCGCAAGGGCTGCTGCGTGCAGTGCAGTATTTCCGTTCTCGTATCTCGCTGAAAGATCAGCACCCCATTCCAGCAAGGTCTCCAGTGCTGTCTCGTTGCCCCAAGAAGCTGCAACGTGCAGCGCCGTTTGTCCCTTTGGGTTTTCGCCTGTGGCATTTACTTCAGCACCATTTTGTAGAAGCAGTGGCAGAAGTTCTTCGTTCCATGACGCTACTGCCATATGTAGTGCCGTTTCACCTCTTCCAGCGCTGGCTCGGACTTTGGCATTGACATCGGCACCTCTTTCAAGTAGTAGACGGACGACCGCTAGTTCTCCGCCGTACACGGCTGTGTGAATCGGAGCCAGTCCGCCGTTTGAATAGCCGTTTACCGGCGCACCGTTGTCGAGAAGAAGGCGAGTCATTGCTTCATCTCTTGTCATCGTTGCAACGTGGAGAGGACCCGAGCGAATTGTGGTTGCATCAAACTGAGCGCCTCGTTCCAGTAGAAGTCGAACGATTGCTTCATGGCCCATTTGCACGGCCATAGTCAAAGGCGTCCTGTCTCGACTATCTCTTGCTTCGATGCTCGCGCCAGCGTCGAGGCGCTGTCGCACCACCGGTCGTAGTCCCTTTTCAACAGCCTCGTGGAGAGTGATGTTGGCATATTGAATATTGGGCCGGTTCGTATCTTGGGTAACGACCGTTCGGAGCGGAAGTTGAATCGCTTGTGCTGGTTCAGCGCTCGATTTCGCGTCCATTTTGCTTGAGCCACAACCCATAGTTCATAGAGAAATGCAGAGATATGTAGAGGGAGTAATGTTTCTGAGCACAGCAAGGCTGCGTATTGGGGAAACAGCTGAATGACATTTTGCTTGTGTAGCAAAATCCCCGCAAGCTTGTTCTCGTATTTCTCGTATCCGGCGCAGGCAGACGCCTGGGCAGCCCGGCCCCGAGAGAGAGTTTTCGTGAGGCAATCGGTTAAGACATTAATTAATTAAGCGATTTCATGATCCTAGAGATTCAGGCAACAAAGAGGTGTAGACTGAGTGCGACTAAGCGCTAATAATATTGCGTAATTGCTATGCGCATAACATGTTATATGGTCCAAGCGCGAAAATCATACTGCATCTATATTAACGTAACGCTTAATTGTGGTCTACAGCCGCTCATTTGAACTAGTCTAAGGCGTGAATATAATTAATCATAGGCTAATACTTCGTCCTGCAGTTTCTGTGCTAAATTAAAGACGTGATGGCGGGTGTTGAAAGTGTAGTGCTGATGTGTTGATGTTCGCGATGCGGGGTTCCAGTTTAAAACTTATGACGCGTGACCGTATAATGAATTTGAAAACCACGGCTCAGTCTTTTTATTTGTAGCTGTATAACAGATCCGCTTTTACAGTTGTATTCGTACCCGTACCAGCGACTAGGAATCGGTGGGACCAAGGCATTGACTTTCCCTTAAATACTGTGAGCATCTCGCAGGGAAAACAGCCGAGCGCAAAAATGTCAAAGCCTAGACCGTGCTTGAGCACTGTTCAATCTGCAGAGAATTTCTCGGGCATCTAGTCAACGAAATGCTCTGCCTGCTATTTTGTTGACGCTAAAAAGTCAAGCAGGGTAACAAGTGTATCAAGATAACAACCCTCCCTCGTTGCCATCCAATGCGCATTAACCGCGCGCACAACTCCCTTATTGCCATGTCCTCGTCCATCAAAAGCTGGCTGAGCGACGTACTCTCCATTGGTGGGCACAATGGCGCCGCCATCCCCAGCTACAGTATTTCTGTCAAGTACCGGCAGAGGGTAGGCGTAACATAACCATTGCAGACGTAGTTGTTGCTAAGTATGCACATGTTAGAGTTCAATCTACACATTTTACGCGTTGCAGGGAACTTTATAACACAATAACACCTTTGCTTATATTAAGTGCTTCTATAAAAAAAGATATAATGATAGACTCCAATATAATAGAAGAAGTAACTATAGCATTATCTACTGCCTTAAAATTGCGCGCACAGAGTCTAAGAAAGCGCATAGTAGTTGCTAGCAGTCATAGTGACGCGAGAACGACGCTAGAGGTGCTCAACGGATTAGATGAGAAATTTGTGGACTGTCACCCTATTATACAGTAAGTTCTCATTGTGCACAAACAGCCCCTTCCGTCCTTTCTAGAGTCCTCGGACCTGGTATTGGCACTTGCAACTCACCACATGTTTCCGACCGAGGATGAGGTGCGACAGCGGTAGCGCGCTTTTGCACTGCTTAAGCAACCTATGCTCGGAGTATCCAGTGATGAGGACCCACCGACATCTGAATTCCCACTAGTTGTCGTTACAGTCGGATCCTACGCGTTTAGTGTTTAGACATCTAATCTAGATATTAACTGTCTTATTGTTAGTACTATTAACACAAAGACATTCTTTAAACTCAAGGCTGCTATTGCACGCATCTCAAAACCTAATTTGATTTAGGAGAAGTTCTTTGTGACACCTCACAATTTGATCTCCGCAGCAACCTTAAGTAGTGCGGCAAGCAACTTCTTGAGCACATACGAGAATTACATGAAGATTGAAATCGGTTATTAGGCTCATACGCTAACTAAAGGCAAGGGTCTAGTGGGCTGAGTGGAGTTGCATACCCTCTCACATGTGGTGGGTAAATTAAACTTGAGCCATCACTTGTTGAACAACCCTGACAACAGTAGACATTTGCAAAACCCTCCTAGAACTCGAAGTTCGAATATTGCCTGCGCGATTTACCAAAAACTAATTCTCTGAGACTACTAACTACCACGGCTACTTCATCGGGCTCTCCTGAAACACAGACGCCCCCTTTACCTCTAAATAAGAGCGACAGCTTGCTAGGCAGTCTCTTGACAAAATCTTCGATCGCTTTCTTGAGCAACTGGAGATGGACAAGAAGAACTTCGATATTAAAATACTAGATTGGCATCTCACTTGCCAACGCTACCGATTTGAAAGGATGCTGACTCGACGATCGTAAATAGGTTGACTACGCAACGGATATGGAGCCTAATTCTGCACAAAGCGCTCAAAGATAGAGAGTGCTTAATCACTAGTCTAGTACGCTAGAGCTAGCCAACCCCCTGCGTAAAGCTGTATGTTCCTGAGTTTGGGACACGCTAGAACGTTATCATCCCCTCGCAACACGCCTAGGGAAAGGTCAAACTGGCGCCAGTCGAGTACTTCGACGTCGAACAGATTCAAGCATCGGTGAATGCGTGCTCGTTGTGTGGCAGATAACATGAATCATGAATGCTGAGCTTATAGATACCAGCCACCTTTTCGCTGCTCTTTAACTAATTCAAAATCTCTGGCACCTTAACCCGCACTATGGTTGTTTTAGTACTTAGACAAGCGACTGACAAGTCTAGAACAGGGATATTGACATATATGAACGTCCACTCGAAGCCAACCTAGGTAGGAGTTTTCGAAGTTCGCCATTAAACTGCTTAGTGTTGGAGCTATGGACAAGGTTCAGAAAGGATTGCACACTAGAAGCCTAGGAGCCAATTCCACCGAAGGAGAGGCTTGTCTCTTGTCCTAGAAAAGATTAGCCTGGGTACTGGATAACTACATTACTACCTACTAGAAATTAATAGTATACCCGTTCTTAGCCAAGAGGTGTCTAGTTAACCTTTTATAGGTTTTGAAATTGCCTATATAGACCCCTCTTTAATATACCCACATACTCTTATCTGCTCGAAGCTAGTTACATGTAATTATGTAAAGCTGCTTGACACCCACAAGAAGAATTGGCTGTGGGAGCTTGGACGATCTCTGCGATTGGAGGTACCTAGGCATTAGATATCTAGTCGTCGCTTTAAAAGAGACAAGAGTACTAGTATCTATCCTTTAAAGCAATCTGCTAGATAATTAAAGGTACGATAATGTCCCTAATCTTATCTTCAGCGGGCGTCTTATTTTCATGCTAGTAAAGGCAAACTATTAGCATTAAGCTTAAATACCATATTAGGGATATCTCTAATAGAAGTTTGACAATATTACTATTTCCGTGAAATCTAATCGTGGAGAAAGCCACGACCTTTGGAAAGGGGGTGGCATTTCTTTTTAATTTACCCCATATTGTGATGAGGTCTATTTCTTTGGCATTAAGCGCGCGTCGTACTATTATTTTCGTCATTTCTCTAGGGTGTAGCTCTATCAGAACGTCTAGTTACTCGATTTTTTTCGTTATTTAAAACGGAACCAAGGATCGTAGGGTGATTGTTGCGCCGGAGGATCTTACGAACTAGGCATATTAGACTATTATTAACAGCCTTCCTTAGTGGTATCTTTTTCTGGTTAACCTTTGCATCTAGGAGCTGGCTGAAGTTGTCTGTTTCTGTAAACACCTCGTTGACAAACCCCTCTGATTCGGCCAAAGCTGCGATGTGAAAAATGGTTGAAAACCTAGCGTCCTTTACATGTGTTGCGATAGCATCTGGGCATTACTGTACAATCTTACTACATAAACCCGTCGCAGTCTTCTCGGATTCCCTTGTGTGATGTTTGGCCTTTATCGCTGCATATTTCAACAATGAGAACTTATCACCCACACCACCTAGTTGAGGTGCAGCTCGACAAAAGGCATTTTCGTTGGCCATAGTAATCCGACTAGGTTGTACAAAGACTCTAGTAGAATTGTCTGGACGTGTGGCAACATATCTTGGAGGGGCATCGTCTCTTTCTTTTCGGTAGTGGCCTAGACGTCCGCAAAGTACTCTGGTCCTGTCGGCGGGCGCGCAACGGGAATATTCGTGGATCTGGTTTGCGACAACAGCGGGCTGTTCAACGTAGAGTTGTGTCATATCGCGCGGTATCCTAATTTTCAATCTACAGATCGATTATCTTCTGAGTGTTGCAAGTAGTTGATGTTCTCAATTGCCACCAGATGAACAGACCCAGGATTTCTATCGTGCAGGTGGCTGCCAGTCTATCCTGGCACGTAGGGCCGCAATCCACGAGGCTGAACATTAGCTGATCTTTAATCAGCATTAAGTTGTCGATTCAATCAGGTTTTGAGATGGATAGCGTTGCGCCCATCATGTAATGTGATTAAATCGGGTGACGATTACGATATGACTGGTTCAGAGAGAGTTGAGGTCCCACTACGGCGAAGATTCAGCCTTTCAGTGCTTGAAGCCACCTCCACATTTGGCGCCTTTTCTTTTCCCCGCGATAAGGCATATCTGCTAAGCCTCTTTTAGGCCCCTATAAATCGTGGGAATGCCGACCTCGCGATGCAGTTGCGACGCAGAGCTTCCATCCAGTGTGCTTTACCAGAGCTTTACGTTGTGGAAACATGTCAGACTTGTCGACTATCCCCACTAAATCTATCGTGACGGATGCTAGCTCTATCGCTGCATTCAATCGCGGTCCTATCACAGCTGCCTTCTCGCAGCCTTCCTCATGCGTCGCGACATTTACCCTCAACCCAGACAACCTTTCGGAATTGTACGTCGGCCATTTCGGAAATTCCTACGTCGATTTGGAATGCTACCCTCCCCCAACTGTCAACGCGCAGAATCTAGTGACTCCGTCTAGCTGGGACATTTACTACTGTGAGTACAGAAGCTCCCCCAACTTCGTGCGTATGCGCGCATAGACTAAGTGTCTCGTAGACAGTCCTGCAATATGCCCACAGAGCTGGACAGTGGTAACAACGTTTAAGTCTACTATCCATGGCTGGAACACTCTAATCTTCCTATCCGTTGGCTCGGATACTTCGGCGGCACTATGCTGTCCTTCGTACGTTGGCCACCTCACAGCTTGGTTTGCGGTTTGCAGAAAACTGATAGCACCACAGCGGATACTCGTACAGTGGCTATGGCCACATGTGTGCGTCCAAAATCACGCAGAACCAGGTTATCAGCTACGTGCTGCCCACGAATTCTGGTAATAATATCTTCCGCGGATCCGTTTCGAGGAGCACAGTAGCTAAGGAATCGAATATAAACGGCGACGGCGTGCAGATTTGGTGGCAGAGCTCTGATGACGAAGTACTTGCGTCCGCGTCGACGATTCTAACGCAGACAACCGCGCCAGCAACAACCACGGTGACTGCCTCAGCGCAGACGGGCGCTACCACCTCAATCGCAATATCCACGTCAACATCCACTAGCGCACTAGGGGGAGACGGCTCAGGAGGTCTGTCTATAGGGGCGAAGGCTGGCATTGGCGCCGGTATACCAATTGCCGTGTTTGTTGGTCTTGCAATGGGCTACTTCCTCTTCCGGCGGCACAGGAAGAACTCCATGATCCAAGGTGGTGCTATGCGAGAAGCTCATGCGGGGATGGATGCGTACGACCCAAAGACAGGTGGCCCGCCCTTGTACGGCTCTCAACCCGCACATGAGATCCACTCACAACCTGAGGCGTATCATAGCAGGCATGAGCTTCCAGGGACAGGCTATCAGTAGCGTTTTGGAGTAGTGGCGGTGATTAAAAGACATGTAAGTGTAGCCGCCCAGCGTTTTGTACCATTGGTGCTGAGACAGGAAGAGGCGGCACGGTGTTACTCACTCATTGGGGAGTGCTATTTTCACAGCTTAATGTATAAACAGGCGTGTTACAAGGCAAGGAATGCAAAGAACGCTAAAGAAACTAACTTCTCTCTGCAATGTTATAGTCTAGCTGCGTAACAGGGGATACTAGAGCTATATTAGCCTAATCAAACTAGCGTTAGAAGACTGTTAATAGTTGCTTACATTACAGTTTAAACTTTTTAAGCTTAAGTTTATAAAATTATGGAGGGGGGAATGTTTCTGAAACGATTCTTCGAGTAGGGTATATGATTAGGCAAGGCTTGGGCTGATCGGGGATTCCGACATAAATTTTCATATATCAAAGAAAACTCACTGTGATTCGAACTCGAATTCTCCGGTGTGATGTGAGCAAACTTAGAGTATATATTAGTGCCACTAATGAATCTTAGATAGATCTGGAAAACAGACAGCTCCAGATGCTCGTTGTGGAAGAGTTTAAAAGGTTTGGTGGCGCCAGCCTTAGTCGTTCGGTAGCCTGATAAGTCGGGTAGATACGGACCGTGCATTACAGACGACGAGACATGAATAACGGCGCCCTAGCGTTCTTCCTCGGGTTTCGGCGCGTATTTGAGACATACGCGCTAGAGGTAGAAGTTTCCCTTAACTGGTTAAGATGTGAGGAGTCAGTAGTCTCCTTAGGGATCAAGACATAACAGAGCCTTCCAGGTGTGAAATTACTGTTAATCTCAAACCCGCTCCACCAGTTCTTCACATCGACCTTGTCAATCGAGCCCAATTCGACCATGTAGCCTACATTGGCAACCAAAATGTCGATGGGGCGGGATCCCCCATATCGGCAGCAAAGACCGCGAATCCATTATTCACAACCTCCTCATCGACAATGTCGACAATGTAGGTGAACACTTTGCACTCGGGCGCAAGCTTGGCCGGCTCGGCGGCAACTGAGGTCAGCGGCTTAGGCCTGCGTCCCATCAAGGCAAGGAAATCTATGCCTAAGTGCGCCAGCGATCGCGCGATGCTTGTACTGGCCGGCGCCAGTCACCACGGTGGACTTACTCTTATTTGACAAAATAGGCTGCTTCAAGTTAATGACCGGGTACGCCTTGCGTCTTTACGTCATAGTTCCGCGTACGAGTTCCTCTGCGGGCATTGTGGCGGTTAAGGGTTTAATGTTATGATCAAAGGAAGGTGTAGGTTTAGGTTTGAGTTTAGAGAAAAAACAGTGTTGGATCAGACAAAAGTAGGGTTAGAAAGAACTGTCCAACGCGTGTTGAGGTGTCAAAGGAAGATTAACGCCAGCAGTCAAGTTAGGAGATGTCGAGGTCGCGAACTAAGTAGTTTGACAAATCTTAGGGAATCCTAACGTTACTCGCAATCACTTTCCACAAATGTTAGTTTAGCGGGACTGTAATAGTCCCACTGTTAATTAGCAAATATTAAAGTAGATTAGGCAGTAGGCGGTCAAATCATACTCAAGTAAGTAGCATCACAGCTCTAAACTAATCTCTGCCCGGGCATTCCGCGGAGCAACTGTGACATCCGGGGATCTTCTTGACACGCCTTATGGATATGGGTGCGTGCTCATATACTATGGTATCAGGCATAAGTAGTGTGAATAGGTTTCGGAGAATAGGTGCCTCATGAACGGGCTGTTCCGTGTGGGTTGTGTATTGACAAAATGTGTATGAAAATTGAACAGAGGACGCACTAATAGGCGGCAGAGCCCGTTCATAAGGCTCCCTTATTATTACATGTGGCGTACACCCTTGCTAAACACCCAATTCTTTAAGATCCACCTACACTACTTATGCCTAATACTATAGTAGAACGAGGCAGTGTATCTACACATATATCTATTCTTCTGGCCTGTTTACTAGTTATTAGTTGCGCCCGCTGTCCGCAGCGGCGCAGCATCTTAGGGGCTTATTTCAGAAGCTGGATAATCCATGAGCAGGCCAGATTGAGCTCATTGTCAATATGACTGCAAGAAAGAGACATAGTGAACTGTGATATTTAGGGCTGAATTGTTGAAGGTTGATTTCCTTTCTAGGAATGCATCTGTATCACCACGTGCACCACTGCGATGCTGCAGCTGCTTTGCTGTGCAGGGTCATTTTAGCAAAAAACTCTCCCCTCGGTTATGTAGAATCTTCAAACGCATCAACATGTCACTACCTGCCTAGTGACGCTGCCTGGCCCACCTAGGATGATTGGAGTGCTCCCAATACATCCACCAAAGGCAGACTGGTCCTGGCCTCCCCTCTTGCTGCCATTTGTCATGAGTCAGACTACGACGCCGTTGCATGCAGCGAGGTCCAAGAGACGTGGGCAAATGCTTCCAAGTAGTAGGTTGAATGTTCACCCCCAACCCCGTTCAATTCCCCCAGCTGCCCGATGTCAATATAGGCTATGCTGACGCGCGTCCAGATATGAAGACCCGGTCGGTATCATGTCTGCTCATTAACAGAACAATTCCTACAGCCCGTTTCAATATGCCAGCGCGAGCTGTTCGCTGGGCAATATGGCATCCTACGCCTTAAGTGTTTAGGGGCTCTGAGTTGTCGGAGGCCTTTGCCTCTCGGTTGGCATAGTAGGAGGCTATGCGTAAGGCGGTGCATATGAGCCCCTTGCATCGACATATGGTCTAGCTGCGGACAACGTGCTAGAGTATAAGGTTGTGACGACCAAGGGCCAGTTGCTCGTGGGATCGATTCGGGAACATGTGGACCTCTACTGGGGTCGCTGAGTTGCTCCGAAAGTATTCGGTATAGAGGGAATACTTTGAAAGTTGCCGGCGGCAACCTTTTAACAGAGGTTAGTCTACACAGCCTGATTGGACGGAAGACTGCCTGTGTACCCTACCCGCATCACTAAGGCAGGGAAGATGATTGGCTTTGCACCGACACGCGATATGGTATTAGTCTGTGCCCTACTTTGCGCTTAGTCCTGAGACTCATCTTGACGAGCTGTCAGAACAAAACCGTATAACGCAACAAATCTGCTTTTCAACTACTATACAACCATAATTTTGCGACGCGAGCAACTTTGCGCAAATGTCCAAGGGCCCATCGCCTCACCAGCAGCACATCAGTGGGGTCTCCACTCAGAATCACTCGCAAGCTTTCGTAAGGTCAGCCAGAGATGTGTATTTCGCCAGCTCTACAAACCCCAAGGTGCACTGAACTGCCTGTGCTCTCATATTCCTAATTGCCAATATGGATACTCAACACGCAACGCCTTCTTCCTCACCGATCCCAGTGTTGACCGAGAGACCCTGATCAGCGCCAAAGGCACAAGAGTCGCGGGTATTTGCGGGTGGATCACACACAATGAGAGCTACCGTGCCTGGCTGGATGGCGAAGGCGATACGCGCCTGCTGTGGATCTCTGGGGGCCAGGCAAAGGCAAGATGATGATATCCATCTTCCTAACGGAGGAACTTGAGAGCAAAACATCCAGCACAAAAAAGGCAGAGCTGGTGTTCTTTTCCTACAGCCACTAGGACGAAAAGCGCAACACGGCTGTTGCCGTGCTCCGGGTTTAGTGCACCAGGTCATTACCAAACGTTCACAGTTGGTCAAGCACGCGCTGCCGTACTTTGAGACGCAACAGACACTATCGTCTTTAGAGGCTCTGTGGATCATCTTTAGCAAGCTAGTTGCAGATACTGAGTTCGGAACAATGTTCTGTGTGCTTGATGGACTTGACGAGTCTCCATCGTCAACTAGGGTACGTTTAGGCCAACGATCGTTAGCCGAGACATAAGTGGAGGCGAACTAGCTCAGCGATCCTACGCTAGGTAACGCTAGCTCTTCGCTCTCTAGAGCTGCAGGAGCTGGCAGCTGCGGGAATTAATAAGTCTTCTCCACGTCATCCCATCCCCAGAAACATAATAATGGCCTCACAAGAATCCAATTCCAAGCAATCAAATCCAGAACTCTCCTACATCCGTCTCTCCCCATCGCCGCACCCCGACGGCAGTGTTTCATCTCACGAGCCTATCGTCTTCCTCCATGGCCTCGAAACCTGCCATATAGAATTCTCCCGCATCACCCCCTTTCTCTCCAAAGACTACGAACTTATCCTCGTCGATCTACCGGGGCATTCAGGGTCCAAGGAAATCCTTCCCTTGACCCTTGAAAACGCTGCCAGCGCGCTCTTCCATCTTATCTCAACAAAGGTCGCGGGAGGCAGGGCGCACATCGTCGGTCTGTCACTGGGCGGCTTCATAGGTTTGGAATTTGCGCGACGGCATCCGGAGCTGGTGCTCAGTCTGTTCTGCACTGGGTGCGCACCGTATAGCGGGCTCAGACGATGGGTCATGTCCCAACCACGCCTGTTGAGTGGGGTCGGCATCGTGTTAGGCAGGCTAGTCACTGACGCGATGTTCTGGTTACCCATCGGCGTGGAACCGCTCCCAGGCCTCAGGGAGGAGTTTCGAAAGAATCAGTCCATGGCACTGCTAACGGCGGGGTACACTGCAGTAAACGCAGTGAGCTTGGAGGATCTTGCCAAGATTAACGGCGTGAGGATCGCTATCGTGGCGGGCGGGAAGCGGGATAGTGTTAGGGACACGATGGAAGCTGGGAGGGTGCTCAGTAGCAAGAATCCAGAGTGCAAGGCATTTGTGGTGAGAGACGCGGTTCATTTGTGGGACTTGCAACTTCCAGAATTATTCGCCCAAGGCGTGAGAGCCTGGGTCGATGGAAGTGAGATGCCAAAAGAGTTTGAGGTGCTGTACAGTTGCGAAGGCATAAAGACTTCTCATGAGCAGGTGACTCTTGATCGTCACATCTGATACGCCTGCTGGTTCACACTATTGGGATTGTCTGCATAATGCGCGATGCAGGGAGAGATCTGCTCCTCGTGGAGTGATAGGGCGGCCAGTGGTGAAGTTCAGCTACACGAGAAGACGAGGGTGCTTTTACGTACGCGATGGAACAGACAAGATTCAAGGGAGGGAGATATGGATGATTGTTGTGAAATAGGAACCCCGAGTGTGTATCTGGTCTACGGTTTTTGCGAAGTGAGCGTCCATCCCGCTCCATATCGGTCTTCAATCCCTTCCCCTCTGTAGCGTAATGCCGATCTCGTGAGAAATGTTTGAGAGATTCATCAGACATTTTGACCCATTAGCTGCATTGATCTGGCTCCAGCAGTGATGCGCTTATCCGAAATCAGATCCCCAATCGTTGAATAATAGCCTGTCGGCCGTCATCGGTCATGGAGACGCCTTCGAAGATGTTATTTCGGTCCTGGACCGCTTGTGCAGAGGCTTTAGCGCATATAGCCAAACAATGTTTGATACTGTCAATCTCTTCTTGTACTCTCTCTTGCTCGGCAGTTTGTTCACTTGAAATCTGCGGTGACTGTGCTAGGAAGGACGCCAGCTTGTTGTCAAGATTCTGAAGATGTCTTTTAAGCCAATCGCTTGAATCATCCATCGTTTTTGTACATATCTTCAACGATTCGGCAGTGAGTAGGCGCGCTGAATCGTGGCTGCTGGTTGTGCCTAGACGCCCCCAACGGCCATCTGGAGGCGTTAAGACATCTTCAGATACTTTGGACAACTGAGCCTGGTCTATATGTATACAGATCTGGGCATATATGTTAAGACACTGCTCGGCGCTGTCACTCTCCTCTTGTATCTGTTTTCGCTCGACCACATCTTCGGTTGAAAAGTGCGGGCCTTATAACGAGAGGGCGCGAAGTTTAGAGTCAATCTCTTGGAGGTGCTCGTTGAGGTCAGATGTGGTATTCGCAATAACTTCTTTGAATTCCTTGAGAAAGTTGGCGTTGATAGTGGACGTGCGCCTGTGAGGGAAATCAGCTCTATTTATAGGTGCCGACATCCAGACCTCATGTTGACATCGCCGAGCGCACTAATGATCGTAGATTTATAGCCCGCCAGCATATTCGTGAATCCGGCGATATCATCACCCATACACTTTATCTTGGCCTAGTACCTGAAACTCGTCCTCGGTCCCCCTAGAGTGTTGTGCACATCTGTCGATAACTGCTTCGATGTCCTTGCACGTCTTGCCACATCGGATAAGAGGGCGCTTGGATCTCTTCTCTGAGCTCACGCACCGTCCTATAGTTGCTCGGGAAGGTCGAGACGGCCTCATAGAGGCATTTCCTGGACCGGAATGCAAACATCACCAACGCCACGATCCCAGAAGACAGTTTGAATGTTTTATCCCATTTTGGATTCAAAGGAAATCTAGAGTACAAGCAAATTTGAGGACTACCATACAAACGCTCGAGTGCCACGCTCGCTGGGTCAACTCGGTCGCCTTCTCGCCAGACGGCAAGCAGGTCTTGTCCAGCTCTTACGACGACACAGTCCGGCTCTAGGATACCGCAACAGGAGCTGCACTGCAGACGCTCAAGGTTCATACGGGCTGGGTCAGCTCGGTCGTTTATAGTAACTGAGAGGCAACCGTGACAGGGAATTCGCAGCCCTAGCGGCCATGACGCTATCTCTTTCTTTAACCTTTGGCCTCATCAGCATCTTGAAAGACAAACGCATATCGCTCCTCTACATACCTGGAGCAATTGCAGGCTTGGCGGGATCGTTTTCCATCGTAGCGTCGGGAATGTCTGGTTCCGATATGAAGCTTGTTACTGGTCTCTATTGGGGCCTTGCGGACATGACTTCATTGCTCATCATTATCTTCAACATCACAGGTTGGGGTGGATTTGATAGACCGGATCCTGGCCGTGTCGTGTAGAGGCTTATAATGTGTATGATAGCCTACGGGGCGCTATATTCTGACTGGGTATTGGTGATTGCAGGAGAGACTGGTTTGTCTGGGTTTCCTTACCAATCTCCCACATGGAAAAAAGTCTTGTGGGTTTTTTTACTACATTGGAAATAGACTCTCACTGTTTTTGATCTAAGCAGACTAAAGAGATGGAAATGCATCGCTATGTAGAACAGGGCGTGGAAAGCGAAATATCTCGCAACTCTGAAGTAGCGATAATGTAAAACAGCACAGCGAGCATCTAATTGGGAAATGCCACGTAGCTAAAGTCAAGGCAGCCTGCAAACAACGATCAAGCTCCTATTCGAAGAGTATTTAGAATATATAACGCCTCAACGACCTGAGACTAAGAATAAAATTTGTACAGGGTTAGGCGTTGCCGATGCTGTGGGCTTGTCTTCCTTCAAAGTGGGCAAGGCAGACACGGACCATGTTTGATTGCGATGTCAAGATAAGGCAACCTAGGCTACTAAGAACATGACCGGAAGCACGCTTGTGGTAGCCGCGGAAGCAGCCACCGCTGTGCTGTTATTCGGTCAGCACTAACATCGCTAGTCCCTAGCATGCAACATGCCAATATCTTGCAAGTGCCACTTTTTAGAGGTAGCCGTCACTTTATGCAGCTACCTCCTTATTTCACGCGCGGGTTACTCCGCTGTTTAATGCAAAAGTGTTAACAGCGACTTATAATTAGTTGTCTAGGCTGCTGGCTTTGTCCGCCTTCTCAGCCTTGCAAATATAGCAGCTAATAGTAAATCCTGATGTGCAATATATTAGACGTAGGATATTTAATCTTAGATGATTCTACTCTGAAAGAAAATAAAGGGAAAAAATATAAATAATTAGGTAACAATACATACTAAAAGTCTAAAACATTTTCATACCTACGTTCTAACTCTCTTCGTAATGTCAATGCGTCTGCCACTGCTGCCCCTGCTCATCTTGCGAGAGTTGCTCGAGCTACTAGCATACGTCTGGCTACAGAGCTTGTCAACCACTATGAAGAAGTTCTCAATAGGCATGGACAAGTTTGGTCACTAATATCAGTTCCAGAGCGAAAATCATGGCGCTAAAGAGCCCTTTAATGTTGAAAAAGTTCTCCATCACAGGGACTGGATTTCCTGATAATGAGAATGTTAAGGAGGAGCAGAGCCACCACAAAATCACTAGACACGTTGCGAACGCTCTTGAGCTCGATGAGAAACACTCTGCTATAGACGAGGTCGCAGTCCCCTTATGCAGAGATGTCAACAAGCAAGTCAAGTCGACATGCACTCAGACCATGGCCCCAGCGTAGCCTAATGTTGCTATAGCAATAAGGCTCACAGAGCACAATAAGACCTTTACACCTGACAAAATACAGTAAAGCGTGCTAAGATGTTAACTTTTGTCTGAGCGCGTGACAAGAAATAAGCTATGGTCTTAGTGCAAGTCGACTTGACTTGCTTGTTGACATCTCTGCCCTTGTGTCTTGACATTCTCAATTAGTTGAGATTAAAGTGTAGCAAGTACCGAAGTTTTGTACTTGGCGTTTTCGCCTCCTTACGGCGGCGATGTGCGACGACATAGCATTGTCTTCTGGTTATACTAGCGATGCCGTTGCATTAGTGCATAGATTTATCACTACATTGCTGCAGTCAGTTTGCGGCGACGGTCAAGTATTTCAGAGACTATTGAACTCGGAATTTTTATAACACCTAATCACCACTTCAATGATAATTTAGAGAAACAGTAAGTGAAATTAAGTTTACTTATTTTGGGTATGGTTGCTAACTATATTTGGCGCAGTGAACAGCAACTCATCAAATCTACAATGAAATCCAAGTCCGTCTGCACCAGTAAACATAGTCATGTTGTCCCTTTTAATCGTATCGTGCAGAATCATCGCATGAACAACGCTAATCGTACGATCCGTAACATGCACAAGATCCTGTATGCCTACGATCAGGTCGTACGGAAGCGTTTCGTTAACAGTTTGTGTATACACGCTGCTAGGTACTACGAAAATAATAGCAATTAATTTGCAGCATTTTCACATTTTAACGCGTCATATACTAGAAGCCCTTATATAAGGGAGAATCGATGATAGACAATGCCGCGAAGAAGCGAGAAATACCACATCTATGAACATACTTTCAAACTTACAAATATTTAGTACAGCCTTGAGCACCAAATATATCTCGCATCTAGACAAGGAAGCAAACTAGCTTCAGTTGTAATGTCAAATAAGGAGAGGCAAGTCAAAAGGATTGTAACTAAATCAACTATACAAACAAGGAGCTATCTACAACCGTTACACAAACACAAGTACCCTATGAGTGGAAGAGGATAACCTGTATGCCATTCGCCGTTGTGTACTGTCCTCCAACCAATATAGCATTGCCTACCGCACTTTGGCATGTCTGCTGGATCAAATTCACAATATCTGCAAGCTCGGCATTTCCAATTGCGGCTAAAGCGCCACAGATTCCGACGGCGGCAGAATCGTGGCTTAAGCAAGTAGTGCAACCTACATCAAAGTGTTAGTCAAGCGATACTGAGACGATTGGGACTAAAGAATTGAGTCAAGCTTACCGGAAGCGATGTCATTGTCATTTCCACAGGTGTTTCCGCTGTTGCCTCTGAGTTCATTGATAACGTTCGTTACGGCGACAGTGTTTGGGGATCCGCCACTGGTTTCGCAAGTAGGGCCAACTTGTCGCTTGCTTGTCAGAGGGGAGGCGGAGGAAAGGGTGACGGTAGCGATGAACGCAACAACAGTGGCCTTAGAGAAAAACATGGTTATAGAGTGTCGTTTATTTGTTGGGAGAGAAATGTGTGGAGGAGATGCTGATGATTGAAAATATCGGAGAAAGGCTGGAACCGTTAGGAATTTTGAAGTGTCGAGGTGTTGAAGTGATACAGTGATGAGATGCTAAATAGTGATGATGAGTATTCGCGCGAAAGCTTGGGGCTTTATACTTTCCTTTTCACTTTTCCCAGTTCCAATATCAAACTAAGAGGTCTCAACTGTCCCATGCGCAATTAGCCAATGGAGTTACAGGATTGAACACTTTCTAAACATTTGAGTTCTCACTTCGGTACTGTGGCTCCACGAGCGGATCTTCATGCATGCTGGACGCGAGTGGTCTTCGATGATTGGACGCGAGTGGTCTTCGATGATTGGACGATGCAAACAAAAGAAAACATCTGATAGGTGTGTTCGTTCCAGCCTTAAGATTCTGCGGATACTAAATCTGTCTCAATTCGCCCGAGGCACTCTGTCACGGTGGATGGCATGAAACTGCAGTAACAATAAATAGAAAGCGCAGAAAATTGCACGAAACTTATTAACTAAGGCTTTTACGCAGGACCCAGGCAGTGCATAGATGGGAGGCCTCTAGGGCGCCAAAATAATCGGGTAGTAATGATACTGTGCGCACAGCTAAACATTGCAGCCACTACACTAGATTTTACCTAAACTACGTATTTGAAGATATTTAGATTAGTTTTAATAAGTAATTTAAGGTCAATTTTTTCCATCGAATTTGGGTGTATAACAATTTATTGGAGCGCTGTTTGGTGGTTGAATGTGAGGTGTTGATGCGCGGCGCTGTAACCTTACTGTCCACTTTTCTTTTGGCGCTGTAGAGGAGGCCTACTATGCCTGTGCTTCCTACACCCACTTAGGAGCTAGATCAGAAAACTCGCTGACACTTCAATGGCAGTAACTCTAAGTTGAGGCTTAGAGCTTGGTTTCCCCTGGAATTTTAAGTCGTATTTCTAGACAACACGTCAGATTACAAGGATTACCTTGAAGTAACGATTTAGGCCACCACCCTTGGTAATAATTATATTTCAGGCATTGGGAGCCTAAGCCTTGAGAGATTCACGTTTTATTCTCCGAAATTATGAATACCAAAAACGGAACTATGAGGCTGGTCAGATCCTGATGCTGGGCATCACGGCGGAACTCCCACTCATGACTTCATCCTGTCTCCTGAAAGGTTGGAGCTTTTCATTGTTGGGGATGGGTTATAATCTCGGATGTGTATGGGATAGACGTCGTCATAGAAGTGAGGCCGGCGAGAAGTATGGCAGGGCTCGATTGATCCCAAATCAACAGTTAAAAGAGATGGATCGTACCATCAATGAGGAAGGGTTTAAAGCCCGAAAAATGAGATAGCTTGATCTTAGCTTTGAGGTAGGGATAGAGGGCGTTCAAGTATGCACTGTTTCATTCGCAATGGGTAGTATGATAGATTATCATAGGTGTATTGCTTGCCAGAAGAAGTGGGTGTATAAGCTGCTTGCAGAGACACGAAAATCCTGGCGTGAGGCAGCATTAGACCTCCGTCCAAAGCCCGAAGACCGACATATGATGCGCTTCTCCGAAGAGGTACACTGGGCTTGGGACCTCAAGGTAGCATTTATATCATCTGCAAGCCCGGCAAGCGCTACAGTAGCAGTTGTATACATCAGCGAAATGAGAAAACTGAGGGCAATAAAGCGCATACACGACCGGGCTGCTATCGGTCACAACTTTAAAAGCGACCTCACCTTCTACGATATCGCGAGCAATTCTAGTGACAAGATGACGCAGCATGCGTACATTGATCAGATTCTTGAGTCTGTAGTCAAGCCGTAAATCTTACATGGAGACTCTGGCCACGGTCCTGGCAAGAGCAACTTCGTACGGATATTAAAATTAGCAAACAAGCTCGAGTACTACTTCAACTGTCCCTTATTACTAGACCTCGCACTTATTGAGAATTACTGGCAACCTCTAAAGTAGTATGTTAGTAAATTTCCTCACTGGGATGAGGATAATACGCGCGTGCTGACGCTTGAAGGATAGGAGAAAGTAAAGAAATCCTTCATTAAAGATTGTATTGATTCTATGGCACAAAGGCGGAAAGATTGCATTGAAATGGATGGCGAAATGACTGGGTGGTGACTTTGGCCGATAGAGCAACTTTCCTGCTTCAATTTGGTGCCTGCAACACTAGAAACCTGCGTATATAGCTATCAACACCTGAATGAGAAGGCTCACATATGTACACCTTCATCTGCTTGAAATTTGTGCAAGAATGCGTTGAAGCACCTCATAGTACTAATGATTACGGCGGGTGGGTGCGCCAAGCCATTTCGGTGTGCGGGGTTTTGTTACTTGCTAATAAAAGCGCCAGTTGATGTGCAATAGGGGTCAGAATCTCGAGCAACAGCTCATTAGGGAACCTATCCAAGAGACATGATTATTGGAGCTGGATGTAATATATTGTTGTTGGCAAAGCGTATGGGGCCAGGGGTGAGAACGTGTACAACTGAAAGGGCATCAGTTGGAGCGCGGATTGAGCACGGAAAACTGCGGGCCGAAAAACTTGGCATTTGTCCAGGAAATTGCCCGGACTCACAAAAGCCACACTTTTTGACAGAGAGGAACTTGACAACAGCTTTTTCTATTAAAGTAGAATTGCTACAGAACGTAGAGAATTACAAGAGCTATTCTCTAGTATTATGAAAAGTTTTTATCTCTTTGTTAATGTACGGCTGTTCTGTCCTTTATTGTGCAGCTCTGTTGGTGTTCCTTGAATTTGGGTAGTTTTGGGCTAGTCGTGAGTCCGGGCTTTTTCCTGAACCGCGTGCCAGGCAAAGATCAGATACATTCAGACCTCGCCTCAACTGGAGGCTGCCAAAAGCGCTAATCGCTCCTTGACGAGCTGCACACGGTCTGCAAGGTTGACCAGATTTCTCGAACACACAATGTAGTCGATCTCACGCGCAGCTAGCAGCTTCCGGAACGCATTGTCAACGCGCATCCAGTCTTCCATCCCATCAGGCATCAGCCGCGTTCCATCGTCCACCAGCCAGCTGCACCCGGCCTCGCAGAGTATAACGATACCGGCTTTCATGCGCCCCTCAAGCTCCTGCCATGCTTCCGACGCCAGCATATCGTTTGCCGCTTCCTCGCCAACGAAGACGTGTGCATAGGCAATGGGGTCAAGGCCGGAGCGATCGCATATATACCATGGTGAAGGATGGTCGGATTTGGAAGCCGCCTTCTCGGCCTCTATCTGGGCTTCAAGGATATACTTCTGCAGCTGAAGAGCCCTAGAAGGCGAGTTTGTGATGTCGTCTCGACTGAACTGCTTCTCCCGCAACACAGTTCGGGCAACCTCTCGGATGATGATCGGTTTGGACCTTTGCCCTCCGGGTTGGCCGCAACCACTGCTGTCAAATGCCGCTTCGAGGTTGTTGACTAACGTTGTCTTGCCTGTGCACTGAGCGCCAATGATGTAGACGTTACGACATTGAGCAGCTTCTTCTGCCATTTTGCCAGCACGAAGTTGCGAAGGTGAAAATTGGACCGGTGAACTTTGGTAGGGACGAATGTTATCTGCCTCATGCGACCGCGCCGCATGTGACGCATCTGTGTTACGTCACATGCAAGGCTTCACGAATCACGCAGGAGCGCCATCGCAACCCTCTTTTCTTCGCCCCATGGTTGTCGCCTTGCTTGTTCTCAGCACTCCTCTCTCAAATTGACAATGAGCAGGGCCAGGTCTTTTCAGGTTACGCTCCAAACATCCGTTTTGCCGGAAGAGAGCTCATGGACTTATCAACTTCCCAACCTCCCGCGACCCCAGCAGACCAATGCGGCTGGGCTCATCAAATGTGTATCCTTCACTTCATCAAAAATAAAGCAAGATATTGTTTTGCGGTATGAAACCCCACCGACCAACCGCATCACGCGAGTAGAACCGCTGGACAAGTTTCTTCTGATATCTTTCACCAACTTTTGGCTTCGATGGCCTGCACTCTCTCCCGATGGTCCGCCGCGTTTGGCAACTGGCAGGGAGAACGGTGACTACATTACCCGGTTGCTGACCAGCGGCATTAAACTCAATGGAATTCAATACCATTTTTTTGGCCACTCAAATAGCCAGCTCAAATCCAGGTCTTGTTTCATGTATGCGGCTACCAAAGAAGAGATCTCATCCAAGATTGAAGGCATTGGGGATCTTACAAAGCTCAAGTCGGTAGGAAAGAAGGCAAAGAGGATCGGACTACTCTTCTCTAGTGCGGAGATGGCTCTTACACTCTCTCCAGATCGATGTCAGGATATTGAGGACGTCAAGCGCGACGACTACATCTTCACTGATGGATGCGGCCTGATATCACCCCAGCTAGCACGGCAGTTAACGCAAAGGCGGAACATCATATTTCGCGATAAGCGGTACCTGCCATCAGTCTATCAGATTCGATATCGAGGGTATAAAGGCGTTCTAACTTTGGACCCCAGCCTTCGAGGACAGGTTCAGGTTCAATTTCGGGAATCCATGAGAAAATTCAGAGACGCTTCCGATTACAGCTTTGCAGTGGTCGACTATTCAAAAGTGTGCACTTTTCCTTGCATGTTTTCGTGACTAACATTGCGTAGCCTTACGCCCTTGGAAGCCTCAACGACGAGATCGTAGTCCTCTTGCACACATTAGGGATCTCTCAAGATACTCTTCTGCGAAAACAACAAGAACACCTTGAATTCATGCGCAATATCGGTCATGGCGATTCAAGAGCAGCGTTTCAGTTTCTGTCGTATTGTAACCGCCTTGACCTTGCCGAAAAGCTGCTTCTTGATGGTATTGAAGCTGTCCAACCGACACTCTGGGGCCTTGTCAAACAGGAATACGCGAAAATGCTTAACAAGCGCGATGAACAACGATGCAGGATTCTTATTCCACAATCTCGCCTTCTTTTCGGTGTGTGCGACACTCTCAGCAAGAGTGGACGTTCAGGCAAACTTAAGGAAGACGAATGCTTCATACGGATTACCGACGAAGGTACTGGTGCACCACGTACGGTTATCAATACAGAAGTGCTGGTGACGAGGAATCCGTGTCTGCATCCTGGTGATTTGCAAAAATTCAAAGCGGTAGATGTACCCGAGTTTGAGCACCTCATCGACTGCATCGTATTCTCGACGAAGGGGAAAAGACCGAGCGCTGATCTAATGTCTGGCGGCGATCTAGATGGGGACAAGTGTAAGTGCTCAATCGCTCTCATCGCGCTCCATGCTGAATGCTACTGTAGTTTTCGTCACTTGGGACCCAGACATCATTCCCAGAACAATGGCCGAACCTGCTCAATATCCCGGCGGGAAGGAGCTTGTCACGTTTGGCGAAGTGACCGGAGACGCTCGTGCAGAATACTTCGCCCGATACACAAATGCGTCTCTCGGAAAAGTCAAGAATTTATACATGAAGTGGGCACGATTAGGAAATGCCATGAGCCCGGAGTGCCAGCAGCTAAATCGACTCTTCTCTCAATGCGTCGACGGCAACCATATCAAAATTCCTGAAAACCTGAAAGAATTTTCAAACCTCGAAGATCCACCGGAGCCAGCGTCGGTGGTCGCACCCTTCATTCTCGACATCCTACACGCCGCTTCGACCGACTTCATTCAAAAAGTGACGAATGTACGCCCAAGCATCTCTGACCCTGTAGATGTAATGGATCTATTTCTTAGTCGTGATAGGATTGCCATGTCAGAATTTGAGCTGTTGCAATTTGTTCTTCGATGGTGCGAGCGACATGCTTCGGATATCATGGAGTACAGCCATCTCCTCAACTTCAGCGCCTTATCCGACGAGCAGCAAATATGGCTCCTGAATCGTATTCCTCCATCTACGGCTCTGCCTAGTCTCGTGCGAAATGGTCTTCTGCAATCAGAATTGGTCTTGCCGGAAGAACTTCGCCGCTTCAGTCTAGATCACCCGCATTTGCACTGGAAGCCAGTCTTCAAATCTACTACAGATCGCATGGGGAGATTTCTGCCTACCGTCTGCCGCTCACTAGAGACTTTTCACAAGAAGTTAATCATCCTATCGGTTGATGAGCGCTTAACTTTCGCAATCTACGTACCAAAGAAGATAGCACGAGCTAGTGAGGTCCAGGTAGATAGCAGCGTCAGGATATTTGCTTTGCCACGCTCACAGGGAACGCATTCGCCGAACTATCGAGTTCTCCCGACAAAACTCAACTACAGATTGTTCTGTGATGAGCATGTCTTTCAACTCTACGAACGCCGTCGGGGCAACACGTGGATCTTCCTCAGACGGCCGCACGGGGATGATTCTCTCTATCGAAATGAGAAGAGCAAGGGAGAAAAGCGCCGAAAACGAGAGCAGACCGTCGAGGACGGAACAAACTTCGACTGCAAAGCTAGTGTTGCACTCGACAAGGTCAGCCGTGATATTCATCGTCATGTCGGTAAGGTGCAGCAAAATGGTGTTCTTGGCGCGGTAAGTCATGAATAGCATATGTCACTACCAGGTTTGAACTGTTCTAAACAATGCACAGGAAATCTACGTCATCAGTAACCGAGATGTTCAATCGATGCACTTCCTCGACCAGTGGCTGAACTACATTGACACTGAGCAAGTTCTCCCGCTTTTTGAGAAATTGGAGGTCGGCTATAAAATCTCAAAATTGGAAACTACCGACTGGAACTTATATTCCGCACTAGTAGTAGCTGTAGTCCGCGATAAGAATCTTGCTCAGATGCGACTGCTGGACTCAATTAGCGATTTACGAACTATTCT
Source organism: Herpotrichia juniperi (assembly GCA_014905255.1). Classification (NCBI taxonomy): domain Eukaryota; kingdom Fungi; phylum Ascomycota; class Dothideomycetes; order Pleosporales; family Melanommataceae; genus Herpotrichia; species Herpotrichia juniperi. The sequence goes on from BLYF01000125.1 coordinate 486,884, forward strand.
TAACCTACTCAACACTCATGATGAGAAGATGTTCCTTCGCAATACCTTTAGTCAGATTCTTGCGTTGGAAGCGAGTTCAGCACCTTCTCTCGACCCGAAGCTCGTCGCGTCAACGCTCCTTAATTATCTGCTGGAAGCGATATACCTTATCCCTACATTTCTACAATCACAGATATGGAAAAGGCACAAACCCGAACTGGAAGAGACTCTGATTCATCTCGCACCAACACTACTTCGACAACTGGTGCTCTCAGAAAATGAGCTCGGCGGCTTCATTCGGCATTCGTTCGCGTTGCTCTTACAAGAACTAAAGCGCGTTTCATTACAACATTTTGCCGAGCTGGTCGAGCTCATTGCTCTGAGTCTTAGGTCAGCGGAAGCCGCTTTGGACCTGCTCCTAGGTAATTTAGAGCCTGAAATCCCTCGTCTGCTTGTCGGACGCCCTACCGCGGTACGCCAATTCGCATCTTCTCTTTTTGGTATTGCGCTTGATCACATCGATGAAGCGTCGAACCATCGAAATGCTAAGAAAGAATCTCTGAGGCTCTCTATTGAGGACTACAAAGACGGCTTTACTATCGTTAAGAGCATTATCCGCGTTGATTCCTCCATGTGCGGAGCGCTCAAAATTGGAGATCATGTCCAACTTACGGTCTCCGATCCACCCCAAAACGCGCCTCTTGCCAAACCTTTTTCCATAGATGCCCTTGTTCTTGCTACCGAAATGGGCGTCGCGACTTTCAGTTGCCTTCATCGACCTCCTTCGTATATCGAAGAGTGCGCTTGGACAATCACCCAATGCGGATCTTTCGTCACGAGCAAGACATCATTTGACGCCGTCACTTCTTTTTATTCCCAGCGCGAAGCATGCTGCAGAATCTACGGGTTGCTTTTAGGCTTGCCCGATGCGGACCAAATCAAGCTTCCGAGTGTGGAGCTGCCAGTTGCGAATGTTTCTTCGTTGAACGAAAGCCAGAATGCGGCACTAGCGGCTTCAATGGAGCATCCTCTGACGTTCATTTGGGGCCCTCCAGGGACTGGAAAGACATATACTATCGTTGTCATACTGATGCAGCTGCTCAAGGCTCTTCCCAAGTCTAGGTTCCTCGTCACTGCGCCAACGCATAATGCTGTTGACAATCTGCTCAGGAGATTCATCCACAATCCCGAGGCAAAGAAATGCGGCGCAGTGCCGGTCAGGGTCTCCACGCAAGTAAGCACACACCTAAAGCCAATATTAAATTTACTACGAGAGTCAGATACTGACATTGTGTCAGCTTACAAAGGTTGCTCCAGACCTCCGTTCCTACACCTGTGACGCCATGCTCGGCAAAGATCTCACTGCCAATTTTCAAGCCCGTCGCAAAGCACAAAAGCGAATCGAAGACGCCCGTTTGATCTTTACGACATGCATTGGTGCTGCGCTGGGATTGCTTCGCACCGAAAGCTTCGATGTTGTAATAGTAGACGAAGCATCGCAACAGACCGAGCCAGCAACCCTCGTCCCACTAGTGAAAGGATGCTCGCGTGCGATACTAGTCGGAGATCATGTACAGCTTCGCGCTACCGTGCAGCAAAACGCTGTGCTAACAGGATACGACGTATCCCTGTTTGAGCGCCACTACAACATGCCACCAAGGGAGGGAGTAGCAAAAGTTATGCTCGATACGCAGTATCGTATGCATCGAAACATATGTGACTTCAGCGCCACAGAGTTCTATAACGGCAAGCTAAAAACAGATGTTCCGGATCACACTAGGCCGCTACCAGCCTCGCTATTTCCATGGCCTATGAATAATAGAATGGTCTGGATTGAATGCGCTAGCACAGAGGATTTGGGTCGCCAATCAAAATCCAACATGGGCCAAGTCGAGCTTTGCAAAAAAGTCATTCAGCTCCTCCGCACCTCTCCTTCAGCCACTACTCCCATCTTAGCCTCATCCTCATCCACATCTACTACTACATCCCCTCCCTCAATCGCCATCTTGACACCCTACACCCGCCAAAAAGACGCACTCGCCTCCGCTATCTCAAACGTGGAAATTTCTTCCATCGATGGCTTTCAAGGCCGCGAAGCGGATATCGTGATCTTTGTCACTGTGCGGTGTAATTCCCATTGTGATATGGGGTTTTTGTCCGATATGCGGAGGCTGAATGTTGTGTTAACGAGGGCAAAAGTAGGGATTGTTGTGATAGGGAATAAGAACACGTTGGCGGGAACTATTCTAAACGTAGAGGGCATTGAAGAGAGTAAGACAATGTGGCGAAGGTTGGTTGATAAGTGTGTTGTTGTTGAGTTACCGGAGGCCACCTCTGAGGCTTAATGGCCAAAGACTTTCTCGTTGAATGCAGGCCTTTGAAGATTGGGCTGTTCCCTTTTCCACTACCGGGCCTTTTCTGAGGTATATGACTTTCACTAATGAAACTAAATAGCCTTTCCCTACACTGATATTTTCATATCAACTCAAACCCTAGGTTGATCTATTTGGCGCTTCTACTCGTTCGCCCTTGTTTGTCTATGTTGGCGGTGAGCAATAGCACCAAGTTGTAGCTGAAGTACTGACAAGGGTGGCAACCTTGCATAAATTGCGTGTGACAGCAGGTGAAAAGCTAATGAGACTTTACTAATTTACATATAATTTTTTTTTTAAATACTAATATTGAGACTACGGTAGTACCTATTGTGTAATAGCCCTTGTTATTTATGTAACGATATTTAGACAGAGAGGTACGTATTTTAAAACAACGTAGAGTAGTAGCAATTGTAGCAGAGTTGTTTGTGTAGAGTTTAATATTAGCTATTGCAAAAAATAATAAATGTTTAGTTTGATTGTTATTGCCCTCTGTACTAGTCCAGATAAAACATACAAAGCGGTCGTTCTGGTTAAGATAATCAATGTGTTCTGCGGCTGTCTAGATTAGCCAGTACGAGTGCCTTTGGCATTCGTAATCCTCTTGTCTGTATGCCTCCTTTAGCTTTTGATCAAACATCTCACCCATCTCGATGCCTCTCATCATCCGACCATCATCTGGATCAATCATGAATACGTTGCTCTCGCTGCAAGGCCAGTAGTGCTCTTCCATAGCTAAATGCCACGCCTGCATGTCGTCCGCATAGACGACGTGGATTTCTTCGACATTGATAAAATCACGAAGTTCTTGAACTTCTGAGTGGTAGAAGAATTCAGAGGAATTCTCACGCTCAAACTAAGACGCTGTATAACTGGTGCAACCCGTTCGTAATTGGTGAACAGCGTTGTTCTGATAGAAATCATATCAATCTCCAAATTCACCTAGACATACCGCCACGTAGCGCCGTACGGGCCAGCCATCTCGGAGAAGGCCTGCTGGTAATGTCCTTGGTACCGAGCTTCTTGGCATGTCTGGAGCGCTGCTAGTGCTAGCGTGGACGAGACCAGATATAGGACTGGGGTGTCGCCTGGGATAATGGTGCGCTTGTGCTTGAATCAGAGATCGGTGATGCGAGACTCGATAGTTAATTCCCATATTTGAGCACGAAGCTCAGTCGGGCGACGAGGGAATGGGTGAAAAGTGGTCATGTTGCCGAATGCTATACTGAGGTTCGTTGCTATGAAACCTAGGGCATCATTAGCATTTACGACCTTCTTACTAGAGCGAAAGAGTGGTTAAAAGGTTTCACCGCTTGATGTTCCGCTTCGAGGCGTTGCTGTCGACTTTCCACTGAGGGATCCCAAGGCTGTCTTCCTAAATGATACCGAAATGTGAATATGTGTTAGGTTAAGGAGCGGGGTGTTAGAACTGCTTTAATTTGATTATAAGCACGAGTGCATGAGAGAGGCTCGTTGCACCTTGATAACGAAATAGGGTAGTGTCTGGTAGGGGCTAACAGGTAAAATAGGTATTGTGTGAATTTAAAGAATTAATACTGTTAGTGTGATGCAAGGGGGAGTCGTGGATGTAATTTAAGTCCACAGTTACCCGTGAAGGGCGCGACAGGCGTTGGCGGTGGTCATCGGGAAGTTGAATCTGTGCGTGTCCCTCGGCGTCACGTGGCGTGGTTGGGTCGTATCATCGGTGGCCAAGGATATCCCCCTCGATTTAGATTAGCTCGATAGCCCTTACGTATATCTTAGCATGGCTGCGTACTATTCATACCGCTTATGTTATCCTGCTGTTCTTGCTTTCTACGCTTATTAGATTATATCAAAAATGGAGACTCTCCACAATGCGAATCTTGTGAATTGAATGGTATACATACGAATTCTAACGAATCATGTGTCGTTAGAGTCTGCATGGTACTTGTGTTCCATGCTTTTATTGGGCAATTACACAAAGGCTTACTTTAATGGAAGTACGCCGCGAGCTCGGAGGACAACAGGTCGCGCTTGCTTCGTTTTGCGCAAAGCCTTACCGCCTGGTTGGCCGCATATATAACATGTCGCAAAGACAAGACTTCTTCCCTAAGTAACAGTCCGCGTTCACACAACTTTATTGGATATTCCTAGAGGCCACGGGAAACGCAATCAACATTTCATCTACTCTTGAACTATCTGCATAATTATGGCTCTTTCTTTGTTTCCCTCTCAGGCCCAGCATGTTATAATCACTTGTCGTTCACGACAAGGCAACGATCCCGATTGGGGACGACTCAAGGACACCATATGTCACCTCCACGCGAACAACGAGCTAAAGAATGTGATGCGAATCATGGAGGAAAATCACAAGTTTAAAGCCAGGTATGAAGACGTTCTTTCCATGCTGCTATTCTTTCCCATTTAATTCTCGAAAGTGCGAAGCTATACAAGACGAAGTTTCGTGAGTGGAATATTGACACGAAGCGTATTAAGCCTTGCGAGTATAAGGCTATGCTCAAGAATAAAAGAAAGAGGGAGCAGGAGGAGCCAAGGAAAGCGACGAAGTTCCAACTTCGCTGAGAGTGTGTACACTGCGGTACCAACGCACCCTAAATTTGGGTCCTAAATAAATACACGGAACAGTGTCCTAATCCGAAC